>VXBJ01000966.1:813190-919510 GCA_013400055.1 Nycticryphes semicollaris
CATGATTCTTTCAACTTATTTAAATTTATGATACTCTTATGAAAGCAACATCTATAGAGCAATAAGCAGAATGGAAATAAACATGAGAATTTCTCTTCCCATTATCCCACAAAAGGCAGAGCCAGTGATGCATTCAGAATAGATTAAAAGGGTGCAAATTCAAAACATAAAAATAAAATACTTGGCAGTTTTTTTTAAAAACTTGATACTGGGTACTTTGAAAACTGCTGAACTAAACACTGAATGGAATTAGTTCCACTTTCTCATTTGCAGCTACATATATAACCAACAATTAACATAAAACTCACTGTCTTCTTCATCCTTAATCTTGATCACAGTTTCTTTCTGATCCCCAATGGAAGCACCAAATGTGGAATCACTTTTTGGTGTTCCAAGCAACAATCTGAACTCCTCCTCCTCCTCATAAATTACATCATCCTCCAGAGTTATCACACAGGGCTTCTCACTTTCTCCTGCAGAAAGGTACAAAGCAAGGACAAGACATCATCTTCACAGGAGCACAAAAGACCAGGGTAAAAGCAAAACAAAACACCCACACATTTTCAGGCTTGCCACAGAAAAGACAGTGTTAAAAAGACAGAAGCAGACTCTAGCGCTGACTGGCACTTTGCATTTTTTTGTCATGATCAGTGGCATAGAATCTAGTTGGAGATCTGTAACAAGTGGAGTCCCTCAAGGGGTCCGTACTGGGTCCAGTCCTCTTTTTCATCAATGACCTGGATGAAGGGATGGAATGTACCCTCAGCAGGTTTGCCGATGACACAAGACTGGGAGGGGTGGCTGACACATCAGAAGGCTGTGCCACCATCCAGCGAGACCCCGACAGGCTGAAGAGATGGGCAGAGAAGAACCTGATAAAATTCAACAAGGTCAAGTGCAGGGTCCTGCACCTGGGGAGGAATAACCTCATGCACCAGTACAGGTTGGGGGCTGACCTGCTGGAGAGCAGCTCTGAGGAAAAAGACCTCAGAGTCCTGGTGGACAACAGGATGACCATGAGCCAGCAATGTGCTCATGTGGCCAAGAAAGCCAATGACATCCTGGGGTGCATCAAGAAGAGAGTGACCAGCAGGTTGAGGGAAGTTATCCTGCCCCTCTGTTCTGCCATGGTGAGGCTGTATCTGGAGTACTGTGTCCAGTTCTGGGCTCCCCAGTTCAGGAAGTACAGGGAACTGCTGGAGACAGTACAGAAGAGGATTACAAAGATGCCTGGAGCATCTCTCCAATGGGGAGAGTTTGAGGGACTTGGGTCTTTTTAGTCTGGAAAGTAGAAGGCTGATGGGGGATCTGATCAACGCCTACATATACTTAAAGGGTGGGTGTCAGGAGAATGGGACCAGTCTTTTTTCAGTGGAGCCCAGTGACAGGACAAGAGGAAATGGGCACAAACTTGTACATAAGAAGTTCCATCTAAACATGAGGAGGAACTTCCTCACTTTGAGGGTGGCAGAGCACTGGAACAGGCTGCCCAAAGAGGTGGTGGAGTCTCTGTCTTTGGAGGCATTCAAAGCTGCCTGGACACATTCCTGTGCAACCTGCTCTACAAGGACCAGCTTTGGCAAGGGGGTTGGACTAGATGACCTCCAGAGGTCCCTTCCAACCCCATATCATTCCGGGATTCAGTTGTGTTGGAGTCAATCTCTGCTGAGGAAAAATCCTATGACTCTGCCACAATGGGAACCCAAGCAACATCCTTTGCAGCATTCAGCAGGGTGCTGTGTGGCAGGGAACCTGCTGCTCTGATTCTCCTCTGCTGAAGGCACTCCCATCAGTGTTACTCCTGCTTGTTCTTGTGAGCAAGTGCTATACTCAAAAGTGTAGCAGAGAACACTCAATATTACTGAATTCTTTATTGTCCAACTTCAGCCATAAAAATATTTGAAAGTGCAGCTGTTAAGTATTTGTTAAATAGTTCTGTGCCGCCTTCTTCGTGCACAGAAGCTCAATTGGCATAACAACTCCCAAAATGTCCTGGAGGTCTAGCTCTTATTTACAATCAGATTACTTGTCAGATAAAAATAATACATTATTTTCTATTTCCAATGGGAAAAGCTTACCTGGGAGAAACACCACTACAGAATCATCTGTATTTGGCCTCTCCTTGTAGTCCATCATAACTTGGGCAGAACCCTGTCGAGTATAGCAACGTACTGTGGATTTATGGTTAATATCACCACTTCGATAAATGAGGGCCACCAGCAGTTCATCTTTTTCATTTGCCACATACATTGGTTCTTTGAACTGGACTTTGGGTACTGACAACAGAACATGTTACACAAGTTGAAAAGGAACCTCACATACACATGGGCAGAAAAGATTAACCACATTCCTCAACTAAAAATAAAAAGGCCAGTTTCTTTAACTCAGTATTTTATTTGCCAACTTTTTACAATAAGCTGAAGAAAGTTCATATACTTTTTATACACAGATTTTGAATCTAGATGAATTCAAATACTTCCCTGGTCTACATCAACTAATTCCCAGCTTAATACTAATTCTGTCACAGTCTTCTCATAGTAGATAAGACATGGTGATTTTTGAAAAAAGCAAAACAAAACAAAACAAAAAAACCCAGCATTTGGGCCACTTCAGAGCTGTGAGATTATTTTTTATAAAGTAGTCTCTTTTACCTTTGATGCAGAGAGGAAGTAGGTGCACAAGACCACAAGGGCAATAAGAGGCGATGATCACAATTCCATCTCACTGAAGTCAGTACCATACTTTGCACTGAATTCCTCAAGTGAATATTTCAGAGTGCATCTGTAACTGCTCTTCAGAGTTCTGGTTGAGAATGAGCTTTCTAAAAGAATGTAGTGTATTTAAGTCTTTGAAGTGCAGTGAATTTACAGAAACCTGAGACTGCTGAGAGTCAGCTTGGTTTATTTAGCAAGTGCTGGAGAACCTGTAAATGGTGCTGTTCTGAGTGTTGTTAACTTTTAAAGTTTTAGACCTACCTTTTTATTTTGCCCCTTAAGGCTCCTCTAGAAGAGATAAATCAGTTACAGCTTCATGCAATAACAATCTGCATAATTATTTGAAAAACTTAGATCCCTACAACTTCTGGTGTTCAAAAAACTACTAGAGGAAAAAACGTTAAATCTCTATGGCTTCTGTACCTTCAAAATGAATATTAAGTCAAACAAATAGCCTTAATATACCAAGCATAAGCAAATATATTTATAAATATATAAATAGCACTCATGGCACAATTCCACTATTATGTTAACTTGTCCAAAATAGCATCTTCAAGCACATAATGAGAAGGAAAACAAGCCAGAATAAAGGACCTGCACTGTAGCCCTATGTTCCAAATTCAGGTGTGGCACACAACTGTTAATCTTTAAAATGTAGTTGGGTCACAGCACTTATAGTCATTCGTGCTACTGCCCAAAGACCCCTGCCACTTTCTAAGTACACTTAAAACACTAAAAGGGAAAACCCATGGAAAAGGTCTCCCTCATTCCCTTTATACTTACAGTCAGTGATGGTGTCATTGATAAAGACGGTAGTTTTGCCAGGCTGTCCAAGCGCTGCATTCACAGGCAGGCAGAGAACTAGTTCAAACTTCTCTAGACCTTCCAGAATAGGCTGGCCCAAATCATCAAGGATGATCACACGAAACACTTGCATGTTGACTCCTGGTGTAAAATCCAGGCTATGGCTGATGCCCACGTATGGTCAATTACTACTATATGTTAACATTCAGTTGTACACTTGTGAAATGTGTTTGCAGCTGTTTCCATTGCTGTCCTGGAGAAAATTTAATTTACATTTTCATCACATGTAAATAAATTTGGAAAGAATTAAATGTAGTGCAACTCACACACAAATATATATCTGGATCATCATTTACCCTTCATGCCTTCAGCATAAGCAAAACTTCCTTAAGATCTCTTAAACACCAGGGTAACAGGCTGCAGCCTTAACGACATACAACAGACAATATATACAGCAATTTAACCCTTTTGCTCAATTCTGGACTACGTACATGAGGTTTTACTTAGCAATTTACCTTTAAAGGAACAGATGTCTGTCCCAGAATAATTCCAGCCATACCCTAAGAAACAGTGTCTTGTACTAGGCTAGATTACTGGGATTGAAAATCATGCTGTTACTGCTGTCTCACCCCTAAAATAAGCAGGCAGACTGAATGCAGGTGTAAACACCTAAAATGACTTTTTGTGTGAGTGTGTGAGACTATTAAATCTAAACTGGAAGATGTATAATGACTTCACTTCTTCCTTCTGCTCGTGTCCCCTTGTTTCACTGAGATTCTAACTATTCCCATAATTTTGAATTCTTTTAAACCAGAGTGTTCCTCCTCGGCCCCTTTTAAACGTTCTACTTGTTGCCTGTAATGACAGCAATTCTTTCCCTTCTTTGTCACAGTATGGTGAGGGTTTCATACTTAAAAGCAACTGTGACTTTTTCTTTTACACATCATTGTGCAGGCTCTGGATTAGAAGCAAGGAAGCGTATCTGCATAAAAGCTGACCTCCCTGGTTGGCTGTTTGCATCATGAAAAGCTACAATTTTTACACAGGTTTTGGTTTTTTCCTTAATCAAATATTGTGTGCATAGGTGTTTCATATACAATCAAACTAATATATTTTGTGTGCAAAATTCTATAAATACTTGAAACTAGGAAAAGATTTAGTGAAAACATTTTGTTCCGAATTTCCTAACTGAGTTTTAACAGAAATCGGTTTTAAAAAATACTATAAATACAAGATTAGAAATGGAACATTATTTTGCTACTTTATACGCAACACCGAAAATCCTACAGGGCCCAATCACATTTCTTCACCCAAATAGTGAGTCTTCACATATTCATCACATACATTATCTTTTTTATCAACCACTTTCCTGTTCTTCAGTAACTGCAGTCAAATTCTATTTCCTTCAACCATACTACAGCATTAATAGTTGCTGTAACTCGTTATTTTGGTAGCAAAACTGATTACGTATTGCATACATACTAAAAAAATACATTTTTTCTTTCAGTTCAATTAACATGAAACTTTCTGAAGCGTTATCTCTCTCTTGTCAGTGAGTCATCGGCTTGTTGGGTTGAACAGAGAAATTCTCATTAATGCAATCAATTTCCTTGACTCCCAGCAGCTATAATTGCTCCATACAATTAATTTAGCAGCGAGCAAGTCAAGCAACATATTTAAATAGCAACACAGAGTTTTGGCCAGCCTAAATATTCCCAAAGTCTGATAGGGAAAATGACTTTTCATTGGGACTGAGAAATAAAAATAGGAGTTTACAGTGATAGTCATCAGATTTTGGGTATGTTGGTTCAGTGCTGGACAGAGAAAATCCTTGGAGGTCACACTATTGGTGCCTCTCCACAGTAGCCGAGACACGCAAAAATCTCAGGTACATCAGCTCTCATAAATAAATAAAGCTTCCTTGGCTAACATACTGAAAGCATCCTTTTAGGACAACTGTAGGTCTATGCTATAATACAGTTTTATTCCAGGGAAACAGTACTATAAAGACAATGGACTCCAGCTGTTTCTCCCAATGCCTGCCAGCAACTAAGGTGCGAGTAGATTAACGATCATTTTATTCATATCCATTCTGCAGCTTCCATCAGAAAGTCAGTGAGCTTAGCTGAGCTGTCCCTGCCACACACAACTGGGATGCAAACATGTTTTATACATGAGAAATCCATCTCTGATGTCTTTTTATTAACATTTCCACCCCATATATGCAGTGAAGATAAATAATACCAGATCCCATTTTCATGCTCATGAACGCTAAAGCAGCCTGAGTGACATTTTTATGAGTAACTCACCTTCTGCTGACACTGGTTCTGTTTTTCTGGAACGCACAGTGACAGAAGCTGCTTTGAACAGATCTGTTCCAGTCCTCCAGACACAAATCTCCACGTAACCAGCACTTTCATCCACTCGATATTCAGTGTTACCAAAGTACAAAGCAGGTTCTAAATACAGACAGAAATACATATATTTTTTGAAAGAGCCTCTTTTGGTCTTCTCTTGCACACGTGTATATTTAGTGCTTAAACTCTCCAGTCTGACTTGAGTCTCGTGTTCAAACTCTGATGTTGGACTTCTATTATGTTAACAGCTGAAACCAAACAAAAAAAACCCCCAAAACAAAACAAAACAAAAAAAAAAACCAAACCAAAAGCAGGAGGTGCTTTTAATCCTCTAAAAATACCCAAACTAAACACTCATTGAATTAAGCAAATCAAGTGTTATGTCTATACGTTTTTGATCTTACCTGCAGCAGACAGAGCTCCCCCCCAGCTAGCTTTATCGGCTGTTTACCTTACCATCTGAAGTGAAACAGCCATTTCAAAAATTGTGACTTACGTAGCATAACGCACAGGTAAGACATGGGATAGTTCTTCCACTGTACCTTTGTTCAGCAAACCAAGGCAGAATTAGCATATAAACCTAAATATACCTTCCCCCCTCTGTAAAAGATAAAGGCAGTGTGCACGATTTCAAGTCCAGACTTTTTTTTTTTTCTTAAATTGTTGTCAAAGGATATATTTGACATGGATGTGGCAGATTAACGGGTTACAAGCTGTTTGGTTTTTTTTTTTCTTTAGCGTGGTAAACTGACTTTAGTTATTCATGGGGAACACAAAAAGTTGCACAATCTAGGTCATGGAAAAGGTCAATATTAAATTGGGTTTTAGCAGACCCTGTTGTTTAGTATAAGAGATCAAACATCACAAGACTGTCTCAAGCCAGTGCCAATTTAGCCGCCTTTCTGAATACCCATCAAGAAGAATGAAGAAGCACACACTGGAGACACATTATACCTGCTGCTTTTCCTAAGTAATGGATGGAGTCTGCTAAATTCAATACATGGCCTCCTTTACTTTTGTCACCTAAACAACGGTAAGCTTTATCTTGCTATCAGTATTAATAGAGCCTGACACATTTTTCCTGTCTTGCATATTACCACCAGTCTACATTAACACAACATAGAGAATCTCTCCAATACCACAGCAACATTATTTTAGCACAATAGCCAGAACCTTGTTTAGTAGATCCGCGGCAGTTGCACAAAAGCCTGGCACTCATCTAATACACTGCATTTCTATTGTACCTCCTGGGGAAGTTCAAAGAACTTTGAAAAGCCTTAGATGTCCTGATTGTTGTCTCCTACAGCTTGGGAAATGGAAGCTTAGAGTAAAACAGAGTTTACTTAGAGTTCTTAATTTTTGGCTACCTAGTGTTTTTCAGAGCTCAGTTTATTATTGAGCTTAAAGCCAGTTTTACAGAAGGGACGGATAGTTTCCAATGACTTAAGGTGCCAAACAGAGCACAGAAAACCAGAAAGGCTTTTCTATGTAACGTGAAGCAACTCAGTGGTGCCTCATCCTAGTAATAATTTTTCACATTCTGGCTCTCTACCTTCCTAAACCTAAACAAACGGTCTTTTGCAAATGGAGGAGAATATCTAGCTAAGTTCTTTTCTCAGCAGGGACAGGCAGCACTGCTCAGCTAATTGAGAATTTTATATTAGCTTAGAGGCACTATCTGCTTCCTCCATATATATATATAAAAACATCAGAACACCATCTGGCCCATACTTATATAAACATTGCTGCTCCAGCTTGCAGGCACCTTTGGATACTTCCTGTAATTTTCTTGAGCCACTGAACTGTGGCCTTTTGCATTACTTTACCATCAGAGCAAACCCTGATAATCACACAGACTTACTGCAGAAGCAGATGAGGTCTTCAGCACACTGTATTAAGGAAGGTACAAGTGTTACAAGCAGGACTGCATTAATATTTATTTTCAGCCTTTTGGTAGATTACCTTTAAGGAAGCTGAAACAATTCCTTCCTTAGTCAGCCTGGCAGGATGACCGGCAAAGCAAATATTCTGGATGCAAAACTCAAGAGAAAGGCTAGAGAATTAAACCAGACACTTGATGATGAGTTAAATAGTTTAATAAAACACACAACTTACTGACGCTATTTTTTTTTTTAGAGGGACAGATCTATTCATCAGGACTGCAGGACTTCTAGCTAAAAATCACAGTCTTTGAAACTGTTGGCTTTTTTCTTGAAAAAAAGATCTTTTTAAATTCATGAAGTGTTTATGTGTTTTAAGAAAAAGGGTATAATAACTGAAAGCCCAACTGAAGGTCTCATTTTATATCAATTAAGTATTTCAAGCTGTTTGTAAAGAAAATTTTGCTTTGCCTAAAGCAGTGCCCCAAAAAAATTTTCCAACCCCGCCCTTCCTCCCACCCTTCCAATCAGGAGTTTTAATGGTCAGTTATTTGTCAGTTTTGGCATTTTCCCCCCTGTTGTGGTGACAGTTTGAAGATGATCATGTTCCCTTCCCACCAGCTATGCAGTTTTTATTATTGAAGTCTTCCCCACATGGTGGGGAAAATAGTAAATTTAAAAATCCACGTTTGCATGCCTTTTTGTCACAGCTAATAGATTACCATGTGAATAATGATGCCCTATAAGTTGTTATGGTTCTGTTTAACCAAGTTGTGTAAAGCACTTGAAAGAGTAATTCTAGTCCAGGTTATATTGGTATCACTGGACCAGGATCCTACTTCAACTGAGTGGACAGAAAAAAATCACTCGGGGCCCCCAAGAGTGAAAAAAAAAAAAACATTTGGAAAAACATAAGGTGACAAACTGTTACAATTTTGGCCACATTTCATGAAGGCAATCGCTACAAAGTTTTTTCTCTGGCAAGAGTAATCAAGAGTCTTTGTAATTAAAGGAAAAATATTATTTATATATTTTAAAAATATCTGTAACTTAATATCATCTATTGTTTTCTATTCCTTCATCCTTTCTGAAAGAATTATAGAAGATTCCAGATTTATTTTAAGAATTTTGTCTATTTACATAGGAATCTGCTTTCAACTATCAAAAGTCCATCAATTTCCCTTAGGCACAGCTTAATGGATTTTCAATTACTGGTTGTAAATTCTTTTAAGTTTTAAGAGATTAAGGAGTCCAGTTTATTGCAGTCCCCGATAACTGTCTTGAATTGGTCTTTAAATACCAGTCTCCTTAATTAGGAGACTAAATTTCCCCTTGCCGCCCCACCCCATGAATGTGCATTCTGCATCTACAACTATATGGACTATAACATTATAACTTCAGATGTCAGTGCTGTTCCTTTAGATAAAAAGCTTTTTGTTTTGAAATACGTCTTAAGAACATCAAATAATCAGTAATATTATTCTTATTACAGTCATCTTTCCCATTTCTATTATACTCACCCTAATTTGTCATCTTAAATTTTGCTAAGCTTTTTATGTCTCCTGGTGAGAACTTGAAACACTTGCTGCAACTATCCAAAGTGTCTCAATCTTATTGTATTATTAATGAAAAATACTAAGTAAGCAAATACATTTATTCATTTCCAACACAAGAAAATGAAAATAAGACAAAACCATAAGTATCTCTATAATTCTTCCCTCTGTCCCCCCCCGCCCAGTCTTTCAGCTGAATATGTTTCCCATCTCAAAATAGTGCAACAAGAGAAAATTGATCCCAGGATATTGGGACCAGTGAAATTCAGCCGCATTTTCTGTGTCTTCAGGGTTTCTGAATGTCCAATCTATAGCCACCTGCTCTCCCAAAAATGATAGGGATAACAAGCAATAAGTCAATGGGCTATTAAACATACAGGTCCAGCCCTCAAGGAAGATGACACTTGTGACTTCATTATTACAGCAAATTAATCACTTGTCTCTGCAACAAACCCATTTTTATTATAGAGCTCAAAGATAATTAAAAAAAAGAGAAAAAAAGAAAAGTAGTTTTAAAAGTGAAGGTCATTCATGTATTTATACTCTTCTTTTCTTTCCCTTTTAAGATGGCCAGTGAAGAAATCATTACATTAATTACCAAATATTTAATTAAGAAAGCAGAACAGAATCTGAGCTTAGCAGTAATCTGTAGTAAACAGCAGTGATTTCAATCATGAAATACCATAAACTATTGATTTAAAATGGATTTTCTGTCATAAATTAATAATTCTAAGTGTTAATTTGGCTTGGAAAGCCAGTCAATTTTTTTTTTTTTTTGAGTTGTTGCCCTGAAACCTGTTTTACTTGTGATGCCACTTCAATATACAAGCAAAGAGCTAATGTGGGTCTCCACTTGCTTAGGTGCAAACAGCTTGTAGTTTTCTATTTCTTCAAAGCCATTTACTGAACAATTGGACCCTTTGTTCAGCGGGACATGAACAGCGTGGTCCCAGGCACACACATTACAGGAAAATGATACGCAACTGAGCGTTCACTGGTTTAGCATCAAGAGTCTACTACTTAACCTGCACTCTTCTCTGGCTTGGAGAGATCCTAGATCAAAGGATAGGCTTTAGGTCTTGACTATTAACTTGTTTCTTTTTAATTCCTGAAATAACACTTTCCTTTATTTAAATGTTACTATAATGCTATAAGAATATGGAGTTGTAATTACTTTTCAAGATATTTAAGTTTAAAGTTTTTCATGCCTGATACTATAGGAAACTGGTGACTCTGAAGACTCTTGGGACCTAACGATGAGATATTTCTGATTTTCATGTGCACATAACATGGTGCTATGAGGAGATATGGGTCTTCATTTGAAGCTGAGAGGGGGAAGGCCTCTCCTTATGACACTGACAGCAACATTTTAGGACTCCCTTCTTTATAAAATCTGTTTACTCTTTAAGGAATCCCAAGCATATCCCTTTCAAACCATACTTCAAGCTTTGATCAATGCCTTCCTCTGCATAATGCAACAACCATATCACACTTTAGCAGAGATGGTAGAAACTTGGATGCTTTAGATGCTAAAAGAGATCAGTTTCTGCAGTTGTAATCCAAGAGATGTAAGTAGGCCCATGTACAGAACAAATACTGATTTTTTTCATGCATTCACAGAAAAAAGTCACTGTAAGGTGTGCTTTATTTTTCCAGCATAAGGTCATTATATAGAACCATTTATTTTAAAATGCAACAAGGTAGCGCCCTTCAGAGAGGGAGACCTAAGCGGAATATATGTAAGAAACATCAAACCGTGAAACAATAAAACCAAGAAACTGCTTTCTCCTCCATCCTCACACACACATAGCACCACGGACACCGGTGATCTTACAAGTTTTGTAAAGCTCCCATGAGACATCTCAACAGAACAACCAGCAAGACAAAAATAATTTCCATTCCTACCCGTGTGCTGGTATTGGCTTTCAAAATAGGACCAGTGACTAAGAGCATTTAATAATGTTTGAATCCCTGGTATTTATCTCACCTTGCGGTGACATTAACTTTACTGATAGAATGGTGGGGTTATTTTCCAAAATATATAATAGACTTTCTATAAATATTTGAACAGCAGTAATTTCCCTAGGAGGAATTCTGATGACACACCTGACTGCTTGCCTTGATGACACTTTAAGCGGTTTTCCTTCCTGCTTTAAAGCTTAATGCGAGAAAAACTATTTCAGATCACTTAATATATTCTTCAACTTTCACTGATATGCAGCAGCACCAAAATGGTTGAGCTGCACACTTCTCCACGCTGTCAAAAGGCCTCATCTTGCTATGAGCAAAACTCCATGGACTGCACTGATGTAGTCTAACACCTCTGTAGGTATTTAAGCCCTTAGGATGTAATTATTCAAGCTTATCTGCTATATTGCCCTGTACTCAATCCCAGCTATATTTTTACCATCTGTACTTAACCTATTAAGGGGTTCAGACCTCAGAGCTTACCATTACACATGAAGAACTAGGCCTAGTACTTTGCTGAAAGGTATCCTACTTTTTATTTGCACTGCTGAGCTGTTAATAAAATTGTCATATTCTCAAAGTGTTGCCAATATTATGGACATTTCTGTAAAAAACCTGTAATGTAAAAAATGCCCATAAAGGCAAAAAACATTCCAAGTTAATTTATATTGAAGCTAATCATGGCCCAAATCAATGTTAATTTATGCTGTGTATGGTCACTTACCCATACAAGAAGTTTTGGAACACTATCAGATCTTAATAATACAATTTTCCATTTTCTTTTTTTTTTTCCATAGGGCCGGCTAACACAGGATTACTATTATCCCTTAACAATGCAAATAATTATATTAATATATATATTTTAAAGTATTTGTCTCTCAATTTATTTTTATTTCTCCTTGTAGTGATCTCCAGCCGTTGTTGTTAGAGGCATTACAGCACACTTCATCATGGCTAACTTTAACAAAGGATGGTGTGAGTGCAGCCACATCCCATGTCAAAGCTGTGCACAACTGTTTTTCTGGTTGGAAGAAAGTACTTTCGGGCTTACTATTTCCTTAGTTCTTTGCTGAGTCTAACAATCATTCCACGTTTTGTCTGCATAATTCAGCTGTTAACATATTGCACTTTACAATGAGAAATTTTATCTGTTTAAGTGACCAGTTTTTCTCAGTATTAACAAAAACCCCAAAGTATTAATCTTTCAGACACAATCAGATGTATGGCTATGAAATTATTATTTTTTTTCTTTAATGGACTGTAGTACTATCCACTCTAGGAGTGGTAAGTATATATACTTATCCAGTGTATATACACTTACAGTACCGTGTAAATATTAGAAATGTTTGGTGGATCAAGGTATCTGCAGAAAACCAAAACTGGTACAGCTTTACTTTCTGAAACTCAAATTTTACATAGTTGAGGAAGACTTTTTTCCAGTTTCTTAAATCAATCCAATGCCAGCAGTCTACTTCTAGGTCACAGGAAAATAGAGTGGCAGCCTGTTTCCTGTCTGTTTAATCAAACAGGAAATAGTCTTATAAATCAATGTATTTTTAAGAGACTTTTCATTTCAGGGAACACTCTGTAACAAATTGAGCTTCTGGCTATCTTTTCATATGACATAGGCTGAGTTCAGAATTACTACGAATTTACCTGATGATACGTTGTTAAGTATTTTGCCTGATGGTATTCTTGGAATGAAAGCTTTTTAGCAAAAAAGGAAAGTGAATAATGATAACCTATCAAAGTTGTATTGAAAAGTAGAAGCATGATAATTTTCTGTCAATTAGTATAGAACAATTATCTGTATAGTAATTTAGTTTTAAATGTATATAAAAATAATTTTCTATGTATTAAAAATGGCATAGAAAACAGTTTTCAGCTGTTGATAATAGATAATTTTATTTTCCGTGAAAATAAATATCTGGTTATTGAAACTGGTCAAGAAAACAATTCTTTCCTTGCTGCAATGGCTTAATTCTGCATTATTTTCCCTTCCTGTTCTCTGAAAAAGATCTGTTCTCTGATCAAGCTAAAGACCATTCTTATGGCAAATTCATTTCTGATGTAAATCCTTTGGCCTCAGGGAAATTACATCAGTGATTATTTTGGCTCATTCATAGAATCACAGAATTATCCAGGTTGGAAGGTCCTTTCAGATCACCAAGTCCAACCATCAAACCAATGCTGACAAAACCCATCATGAAACCATATCACTAAGCACTACATCTATCTGTCTGTTTGAGAAAACATCCTTTTCCCCTCATCAATTTGACTGTTTTGACTAGTTGATTTCTGCAGGACATACAGAAGTGTAGAAACAAACAGTAGTTAATAGAGATATTTTCCTGGATATTTAGCTTCTTTCTTTTCTTCATACAGTAGAGTTACTCTTTTTCTGCAGGACGCAGAAATCAGCCCCCAATTTCTCATTATTTATTAAGTGAATCAAAAGCTCCAAAGAATCAGCTCAGTATGGCTTACATACCAAAGCTGAACACTGTTGAATATCATGGCTTTGTCTAATCACGGTACAAAACCCTGCCTTATTCAGCACAACTATATTCACTATTGTGAATTGGATTAGCATGAAAGATTTACACAGGGACTAAAAGAATGTATAGAATTATGACAATAAAATACACAGCTCTTCTTCTGCTTTTCTCTAATAGTATCAATTCTTGAACTGAATTGTGTGTCTGCAAGTTTACAATAAAAAGTAAGATTTGCATTTCTACTTTAAAAGTGCACTAATCTTGACACACTTGGAATTACTGTGCATGACAAATTAGCCTCTATTAAGTATTTCTACTCTTTATCTGATAGTATACAAATTTTTTCATCTGTAATATTGTCACAAAATTAATCCTATGTGTGTGTAAATCATTGTAATCACAAACCCTGCTGCAGAGACAGTATATCTAATCCTCACAGATTTACTTCAGATATTTACTAGCTGTAATAAAACAGCCAACTAGTCCTATGCCACTAAAGAAAATAAAATCTAATCCTCAATTCCTACTGCATTAACAAACCAGCATAAAATAAAGTGGATGATACATATTTACAACCTATTTTAAAACATAGTGCATGTTGGTTCTGACAGTTTTTCTACTGAGTCAGCAAGTCCTAGACACAACATTTCAGCTGTTTAAAAAACAAAAACACAGTGGAAGAGATTATTTAGTCAGTAAAATTTTCAAAGAGGAAAGCCCCAGCAAAACAAAATTGCTTCTTCATACTCACCGTCATCTCTGTCAGCCAAGATTATTACTTTAGTGCTTGGGAATTCAGTGCCAATTTGGCCACCCACTGGCATGCTCAGAGAAATACTGAAGGTCTCATCTTCCTCATAGAGAGAGTCATCAATAACGATAATACGACAGATTTTCTCAGTCTCATCCTTATTAAAATGAACAATGCTGCTATGATCTTCAGGACGTGAGATGTAGTCAGAGTAAGACAAGACAGTGGATGGTACTTTGCCAGTAGCATAACCTATGAGGAGAGAGGGTAAAAAATGAATTACAGGGACTCAGGACTTTAAAGAACTGAGAACAGCAGCCCTTTAAATGAAACAAACACTGAAAAAGTATTTTATGCTGAAACCGCCTAATAAATAGGCTTTGGTAAGCAGTTAAACGCAAAAAAATATTCCTATTTATAATCACAACTTCTCCAGGATCAAAGAGGCTCAGAGAGCTCTTATTATCACCCAGCACCCTCATTAAACCATTCCTGCTCCCAATTCACTATTATCTCCAGTTATCCTGACTTAACTGTTGTTGTGGGATTGCACTTCAACTCGGTGAGAAGAGTCAACTAATTCAAAAAAATACGACAAACCTCTCAAAAGTATGCTTTGATATCAATTATGTAGAGCACAGCCCCATCAGCAGTCTAAGTCACAATAAAATGCAATTTTGTGAGGGAAGAAGAAAAAAGTGTGAAAGCAGTCAGGAGAGGCAAGGGGCAAAACCCCCAAATAGGTTTTGCTGTTGAAAGATGAGGCCGTGGAGCTACGCTGGTTTTAACATCACACGACTGACCACATTTCATAACATTTGCACTGAAAATGGCAACATATTTTCCCTTTTCTCTTCTCCACACTATTCTTTCAAGTATCGGAATGCCTATGAAAGTCACTGGAACCTCAGGATGAGGACTCTTCCCAAACAAATGAATGTGAGTTTGAACTCCACATTTATTTCACTGTGTAAGTAAATGTGCTGTGGGTTTGCACTACAGCATCCTTGAAGCCAGTTGAGATGTTACTATCTCACTGGGAGGGCTGCTAGCTGGGTGAAAACTGGCTAGGTTACCAAAGGGTGGTAGTGTCATCTTTACCAGGCTTATCATGAGAAAAATTATTTTACTGCAGCATGTTTATGAAAAACACAGATCATGACAATTGCAGCAATTGTGCATTTGGGTAAATGGCTAGCATTTATTAAGGCCAGACAGGTTGGCAGCCTACAAGGTCGAAGAGCTGTAAGTAACTGGGTAAGATTTTCTGTGCCTCAATACACAACAAAAGAGGGGAAAATTCTGTAAGCCCCTCAAAGTCACTGATGAAGGAACAAATGACCTCTGAATGCCTGACATGCTGAAGATTCCTGCCAACCACTCAGGCTGACTCTTACAGGTAAGGGTAAAAGAGAAACAAAAGACATTAAAAGGATTTTCTGAACCAGAAGTTCAAATTAAGTCAAAGAACTGAGGATGATCCCCCATTTTGCCTGCCCATGAAAGCTGGTATCTCAAGCTGTAACTAGCTGATAAAAATCTTCATAAGAAAACCTTTTTTTTTTTTTTTTTGAGTCAAAACTTTAATATTTCACTACTTCGAATAAATGCTAACCTGCATTTTAAGACTGATTTCATTTATAAATGCCCATTGTGTTTTCCTTATGAAATCTCTTTTTGAATGCAGATTTTAGTTTTGTTTAAGAATTACTTGATATAATACCTCGTATTTTTACACCACCATCTAATTTTCTCACTTTAGTCAATAACTGTATTTGGAAAATTTAAGGTTCAAATGACTTGAAGAAAGAACACTACTATCAGTTACCTGTCTCTATTAACTACAGTATTTGAGCGACTATCACTACACTGAAAGTCAGTACATCACCATAAACTTACATTCACACCTCTCTGAATCTCTAGTGAAGACAGGGTCATGATCTGAAGTTTATAGCTGGCCTCTAACCTAACCAAAACCCAACATCTCCTTTAACTTTAGAAATGGTTTATTTCTAAATCTACATTTCTTCTCTGTGGTTCATGATCAAACCCATACATCACCTTCTTTGATAACACAGATTCACAGATGAGATAGAAAGCATTATTCAGAGAGGTCATTGCTTCATGTAGCCTTCTGTGTCAGTTATGTTTAAAGAAAAAGTGATATTCAATGCCTGTAGTCTGGCAATTTTGAAATACTAGCTCTTGCTGAATCATCTGAAGCTCTGAAATGGCTTCTTCCAAAAACAAAACACTGACGACAGAAATTGTCCCCCACTGGGGACTTCATTTCTCATTCAGGATATATTCAAAGGTGCAATGATTAGTCAGATCTCAACAAAAGGAGAGGTACTGGGCATGAGACTAGAAGAATCCTTTTCCCCCTCTAAACAATTGCCTCAGGGACAGGAATTTCCTCCTCAGCAGGAAAAGTTGCAGGAAAAATCTGGTAACTCTTTAAAAAGAGGTATACATATATACTTGTGCGCGCACACACTCGTATTTTTAGATTTTGGGGATTTAAAACACTCTTTAAGCACAGAACTGGACGTACATAAGTTGCCTGAAAAAATCACTTGTTCCAGCTACTGAAGTTACTGGCATTTTCTCTCTTACTTTCCCAAACATGAATATTACGCTGTTACTGAGCTAAATAACATACCTTGGTGTGTGGAACAAATGACCGTCAGTTCTTGACTGGCATCTTCTAACAGGAATCAGCAGTTCACCTATATCTTCCTCTACTCTATATTCCAGCTGAGGAATATATGCTGTAGATACTGAAGAAAAACATGATGAGAGAAGAGAGGCCTATGGTTGAATGCCTGCATGGAAATACATACAGAGTACAAATTTAGCCAGGGAAGATATTTAAGAAGAAATGCAAATCCTTGTTCAGCTAGGTGAAGCTTTAAGACAGGGCTGAACCAGAGCAGAGCAAAGATAGATGAGTTATACCAGTACTCACAGGACCCACAAGTGAACAGAACTGCACCTGATCACAAATACCAAGAGAACAAGAAGCGATACATACCATCACCAGGATCCACAATTTCAGCCATTCCTATTGCTGGAATCTCAAGGGCAGCCATAACTGGATCAGACAGAACAATCTGGAATGTTTCAGATGCCTCGTATTCATTGTCTGCAAGTATCCTCACTCGCCAGGTAGCCGAAACCTGTCCTGGATTGAACTGGACCCTTTTCTGAAGTTTACCCTTGAAGTCTTTATCCTTTACTGCTGTACCATCTTTGGTTCCAATACCTGCATAAAAATTCAGAGGAATTATTCTCCATGTATTTTATTATTTTAATAACATTAAAACAACTACCACAAAAAAATAGTTTTAAAAGGCCAATCTGACAGTTACTGCCCTTCAGAAAAAAATAAGTATAGTTATATCACACTTTCTCTAACATTGTTGCATAGCTCATAAAAAATAATTTAAAAACATTAAAAAAAGGTAATTAGGGTAGGTCCAGCCAACATTTGTGTGCATATAGAATTTTATTTGTATGAAAAATTCCGCTGACTTCACCTGCTGGGCACTTAAAACCTGTACAAGTATCAACAAAGTTACTGAGGTATGAGGTTTATTTATCAAATATGACTGAACAGATTTGTTCAACAGGCACAAATTTCCCATCTGTATAAGAATTTATGGAACAAGTTTTCCAGTTATGTCTCCAGAAAAGATATTCAGAAAAGCCTGTTAAGAAATTTATGTCAATTCAGGTGTTCAAGGCTTTACTGAAGGTACAATTTAGTCACCCACAAGAAAAGAAAAAAACAACCCAGAAAATAACCTGATTGCTCATCTCTTTCAAAGATAAATTAATCATTGATCAATTTAACACTTTTACCTGTACATTAAATATGCCCTAACAACATCTGCCATCTGTCCAAGTGTTGCTTGTGCAGATGCTCTCCTACTTAGGTGAGTAAATAACTGGACATTCGATGTGGAATTGAAGCTCAATGTGACGGAACGATGTTCTCAAAGTTGAATGGGTCCTCCACACTATGCAAATTTGCTCCCTCTCTCCCACCATTTTTTCTTCCTCGTGTAAGTCAAAACTGCAATACATATCTATCCTCTCTGAGGGGGTATTATCTAATCAGAAACTTTTCATTGTACAGGTTTAAAAGGCTGCACATTCTCATCTTAATAAAAAACACAGAAGACAGTTTCATAGAGATTCTAGGGCTGGAGATGAATGCATTTGGTTCAAAGTTAAGCAGCACGTGAAGATTTAACTCGAAGTAGATTTTGTTTGCTGTTTGGATCAGGTGGATTTTGCTGCAGCATGAATTCATAGAATGATGAGAAACTATGAATGTTTTGAAAGAGTAAATCCAATTTATGGAAACGTGAAGATGCTTTATTAGAAACTCACGTGCAGGGTGCAACAATTGACATAAGGATTCACTTAGCTTTTTCTAATTAAGAAGCACATTCAATTTTTAAATTCTTTTTTCCTTTTTTTTTTTTTTAAGTGAGACTGTATTACACATAAAAATATACCATTGGAAGGCACTCAAGAAAATATTTTTTTTAAAATGAAGAGACTTGTTAAACATTTTTAAGACTGGATAATTTTATAGCTATGTTTCTCGTTTGTTTTAATGTAAGGTGCACACATAGTAGCAGAGTCCAGCTGTGGATATAATGAAATTAAGATCTGTTACTCACCATGGGGTTTTGAAATTCATTATTGCCTTTGGGTTTGAATCCAGCATTAGTTCAAATATATGAGCATCTTTTTGTTAATAGTCAACACCAGCAACTGAGAGTCACTTTACCTCCCCAGCTGAGAATAATTAACCCCTCCCAAGTCAATGGTTTACGTGCTTGTTGGAGAATCTGATGGCTTCTGAAGGAGCTCTTTGGAGGCTGTAGAGTATGACAACATTCCTAAATTCCCACAGATTTTCTATTCCACAACTGCTTAGGTTTTAAATGGCTGATTTAATTATTACTTAGATAATAGCCCAATATATTTGTGTTGTGCAAAACAAATATTGTCATACATGGGTTTAAATCATAAAAACCTTAAAACTTTGAACCATTTTTCTCTGTTATTAAAACAGAGAGAACAAGACCTTTCTGGTCAGTGCGCCTTGAGCTGCTCCATTGGTACAAAGATTTCAATAATTCCCATTTACTTTGCAGAGCTGTCACGATTGTGTGCTTTGTTATCCCATGATAGCATGCTAGTAACGTCAGCGTGCTCCACACCTGCCACCTCTGCTAGCAGAAGACCCTTCGAGAATTTCAAGTAGTTTTCAGATTTTCTCCTTGCTCAAAGGCCAGCATGATGCTGCCCTTGTAAATTTGTAACTAACTTCTCCACAACCTGGTTCTGCTAGCAAAGACATATACATATTCAGATTTCTGGGTGGCAGCAGTGGAAAATGAAGCACATAGCCTGAGCAATAAAAATCTATATCATTTCGATTCTCATAATTTGGCATTTATTATGTAAAAACAGTAACAAGCAACTATGGAACACCTCCCTAACAGATGTCTTTTCTTGGTACAAGAAGCTTCAAACAATAAAGATTTACTTACTGATAAAAGAGGTTTCTCGCAAATATCCTCTGCGTCTGATGGTCACCTCCAGAAATTTGGAGTTCTCATCTACAACATAGTTCTCCTTCTCCAGTGAAATCCAAGCCCAGTTCAGTCGAAATGGCTGGCTCTTTAACACGTTTCCCCCTGTGTCACAGAGTAATATCCTGAATACTACATATGATTCGCAAAACAAAACTAGAAATCCCTAAGATCATTGCTTAAGTATATTTATATCACCTCAGGAAAAGCCAGTCTGCGTTTTCACCTGCAGATATGAGGGACAGCAGTGCATCACACGAACCACAATAGTCCAGTCTCCCAGAACTTCCAGAGCTGACTAGCAAATGTCTTCCAATAAGCTGGAGGCTAGTTCAGGAGTCACAGCCTGTGTCATAGAACACCCTACCTATTAACTCTCAAAGATTGCTTTCACAAAGATTATTTGTCAGGAATGGGATTAAGCTGTGAAAACATCTCTTTGGGAGACTTTAGGTGGGTCACATTGTAGGGTCACGTTACTGACTCTTTCTAACAATGCTAGTATGTACCTATCAACATCAAACATGAGCACAAGCTGAATTCAACATCTAGTAAAGTGAGGCAACACACAGTATCACATAAGGAAGATACCACGTCATGAATTATATATTGATTGATTGTGCAGAAATATTTGGAAACAGCAACTAAGATGTTGCTCTTCTCTTTCAGGAAAACAAATCACTAATAACAGTGGCTATTTTGTATTACACAAAGCAGAATTGAAAAAAGACAAATTATGAATGTAATGTTATTTAAAATGTACAAAGTCAACAAAATTTAGGTTGTAATTTTCTTCAGTTTTTAAAAATTAACTATTTAGAAGTATTATGTAAAATTATTATGCGTTCTGGTGAATCCTGTGTTTCCACACAACAAAGATTATCAAAAAACAACTGGTCTTGAAGCTATAAATTTACAGTCATTAATCAGTTTTTGTATCAAAATTAGGCCTTATGCTGCATTCAGTATGCAAGTATACAAGATTATAATATCTAATTTCTGAAAGTTTTCATTGCTTATAGATAATTGACAAGGTATAGACAAAAGGTTGTTCACATCAAGAACTAATAAGACTCTGCATTACACTTACCTGATAATTTTCCACACAATTACCAGAAATTTGAAAAAAAAAGGAGTAGTTCAGGTATTTAAGAAGCCTTTACTTATTGAAACAGACAATTTAATAAAATAGAACATTGTATCTGGATAGCATCTGGGGGGGTGAGGGGATGGAGACTGTGTTACAAAATTTCTTTTAAATTAAAATCACACTTTGCTCTATAATTATGTGCTTCTGATACAGAAGGATGACAACCATCAGATCCACTAACTAATTAAGCACTGGATAAAATAAGCCCAAAACTTTTGGAATAAAAGATGTAATTCTCCACTAGGGCCCAGTTAACATCTAATCAAAATCACCACATAATTCTCATTTGCTTCAATATGGTGAATTTTTATACTAACATTATCTCTATGGGAATTGCCTTGGGCTCTGAAAAAGCATAAGGCAAAGTCCGGCATAGGATTCTCCTGCTAACTGGAAGCAACTCCAGATTATATATTTTGAGTAATTCCAGTGATTAGTGAGGCTACAGCTGCAGAAAACCTATGGGCCTGGAATCAATTTCAAGATGTTTTAAGTAGTTACAACTTGGAACTAAGTGTGCCTTCGAACAAAGGATGCAAATCATTCAGAAACTTTGTGGAAAAGAAAGCAGCAAAACCTCCAAATTCCTGAAAAATTAGTTTGATTGCAAGCTGAAGTGTAAACCTATTTACCAAGTGGAATATTTTCAAAAAACTATTTAGCTGTGTGGTTGCTGCCTTGACTGACACTGTATTGCTCCACATAGGCTACAAAAAGACCTCTGAAAGCACAGTTCACACGTACTTCTTAGTGACTACTCCCTTATAGAAAATAGAAAGGTTTACTTTTTATCCTAGAGACATCCCAGTGAATGACATTATTTCTACTGAAAAAAAAAATGCTTTTCAGCATGATCATTTTATTTCTGGTAGACATCTTTCCTGATGGCTGTTTGTTTCACAGCCTTCATCTCTTCAGACTTCAGTGGTTTTGTTTTGCCCTCTCCTCCCTCTGCTTTTTACAAATAAGGCTGAACAGAACATGCTCCAAATTCACAAAGACTGATCAGCTTTGAAATTAAGGACTGGAAAAAAAAGGGAAACTGTGACTTAAGGCTAGATTAAAACCAAAGCCTATATCAAAAGGCTCACAACATGAAAAAAACTTTAATTCAATAATAAATTCATGATAAACCAGCCAATTTCCTACTAATCAACAACTGCAGTCAAAAACTAGTTCTCAAGCATGAAATCACTGATGAACTGCTATACAGATCTATACAGAACAAAAATTCAGGTGTGACGGGTCCACCTGCACATCTGTTTCCAGTCACATGTACTGTCATACATTTGAACTGCAAAACCCTCTCCTATATATATAGAAAATACAGCCTCCTCCTCCATACATACAAAACACCCTTATATGTGTAGGCAAATGCACTCTATTATATTATGGCTATTTAGCAAAGACATATTCACCATCGTTCAGGTGTTATGCAGATATTTGCTTTTGGAAATGTCTGCTCCTGCCTGCCAGAGTGGGAAGAGTTTTAGGAAGGTTAATCTGCAGTATAGCTATCCCCAGACTATTTAGTCACAACCTAATGTTGCTGAAAAAGTAAAATAAAACACCTCACAAACTGTTATTTTTAGTGTTCAGTACCTGGAAAAAAACCATACTGTTGGTAAACCCTTGGGGGGAGGGGGGGTGTGAGGGAGTGGGGAGCATATTCTATATATTCATCTGTTGGCAATGTCAGCATAGCATGTATCAAAAGATCTGATGACAGACTTCTAGAGATGACAATATAAAGCAGCCATCATGAAGCATTAGAAAACATCTTTTCCTTTCATCATCACTGGGAAAGATCAGAGAGCAAGAGAGCTAAAGATAAACATCACTTTTCAGTAGTACGTATGTCACATCCAACTGAACTCAATACCTGGCTTTTTGTGAACTCCTGCATTAAATTAAATGATCCCAAAAGCAGACCCCAAACACTCTCTAGGCTTAAAGCAAGCTCAAAGTAGACTTATATAATTTCCTATTACTAAGAATATTACAGAATTCAACACCCTAGAAGGTAAATGTCTGGAACACCCTTTGTCCCTGTCTTTTAATATGCAAATAGCAAAACACCCAGTCACACTTCTAGATGATTTTTTGCCCTTTCCAAACAGACATATCATTTGATAGGTGCACTTCCAACATCAGGTTCCCAGCCATGGGCTGCTTAGGTTCAGTGAAAATAAGGATAACTGAGGAACTTTATACTATACTCAATACTACTACAAGGTTCAACACTTGTTTATGTCCTCACAATTTTTTCATCCATTCCTTACTTCAGAATAGGTAAAGAAAAGTAAATAATGGGAAAAGGCTAGAGCAGGAGATGGTTACATTTTATTAATATCTTTTCTGTAGTTGTTAAGAGATAACAAAGTGTAGTAGATGGAACCTATTTGAGGATGTAGTATTTCTACTTTAAAAATAACAAATAGGAGACCTTTGCTCTGTAAAGTGTGTTCCAGATATATGCTTAAATATCTCTATTTTCTAATTAAGCTACAAATTCATCAGATTACTTGCATATGAGTCAGAAGCTGTAAAATCTTGCAGCTTCCGATTTTGAAATTTTTAGGAAGAATATACATGCAGGGACCATGTTGAAAAACGAAGCATTCACATTAAGTATTTTACATTTGCATTTTTCGGAGAAACAGAGAACATTGAAAAATGACAACAAACCATATCTTAGAAACCTGCCAGTATGAAATGACATGGTTGCCAGTTCTACAGTTACGATAAACAGAGGTACTACAACAAGATATTATAATTAATAAGGCTGTAACTCTTTGAGTACATAATCCATCAGCCCTTTCCTGACCAAAAAGGGAAGCCTTCAAGGGATATCTCATACCTTCAACTTCATAAATCTACCAAAGCCAGAACGGTTTTTCTCATCAAAGAAAACATCACAAAAATCTCACGAGTTTCATGAGAGAGAGCCCTCCATATTCAGTGTCTTCCTAAAAATACTATGCTAGTTTATGTTTTCTTGGTCTTATTACCCCTAAGCAAGGGTTGGTGCCATGCCAAGTGTTATTACTTCTTGGGGAAAAAGGCTACATTAATACAAGGAGGAAAAAGTTGGCCATATGCTTGACACGTGCCCTGAATGCTATAAAACATAGATTATTTTTTTTATGTAACCCTCACAGCCAGCATAACTATATATTCAGTAGTTTTAAATTAGTAAAGAATAGTACATTAATAACTCAATTTCAGGACACTTTCTTTTCGCTTTGGTGCAAAGTTCATCTGACCACTACCTCAGACTTTGGTTTAGCTTAGGTGGTTGGCAGTGTTTCTATCAATTCCTTCAAGGGAAGTTATGTTTCTTTAAAACAGCTGCTCTGTGGATAAAAGCATATTTGCAGTTGGCTTTGATTTGCTGGATAGCTAAAATTTACTGAAATGGATCAGAAAGGTAGAAAGCAGTTCAAGGGAATAAACAGAGAGGAAAAGAAAAGGAATGAAAAGTTGGAGAAGCACAGAAGGAAGAAAGAACAAAGCCCACCAGGTCAGTAAAAGAAAGTAAATATACACACGTATGAAAGGAAAGTAGTTCCAAATTGCTGAAAACTTAAAAAGGGAGATGAGAGGGAAGGGAAAATCTAAATTAATTCATAACTTCAGCTGAAAAATCAAGGGATAGCAAAGTCACAAATCAACCCCCTACCACCCAAAAATCTTCAAAAATTCTTGGGCAAGGGACAGATAACAGGTCAGAAAATGTAGAATTTATTGGAAACTAGGCAGTGTTTCCTTTTTATTTATTTTGAATAATTTTTTTCTTGTACTATCGCTCAGTTATTTTTTTCAGATAAATCATGCTCCAAAAACCTAAAAAACCAACAACAGCAATACAAAAACCAAACCAAACCCAACCCTCCATAACAAAGGAAAACAACTCTCTCCCCTGCCCACATATCTCATTTCCCCTTGCACTTACACAGATGCACTTAGAAAGGTGTTTGGTAATTTTTTTGCTGTTGCTGTTCTGTGGGGTTTTGTTTGCATGCGCCACAATGTCAGGCTGTGTTGTAATGAGTGCATATTCTCAGTCTGATATTTGTAATGATCAAACATTCCAGCTCAGAAGGAACAAGTGACTTTACTGAGCAGGCCAGCTAAAACAGCTGCCATTAATCCCTAATCTTCTTTTATTTTCCTTCCTTGCGTGGCACGCACAGAAGGTTTAACTCAGACAAGGAACAGACAGGCATACTAATAGGTTCAAGAAAACTCACAAAAATATTTTCCAAGAAACTTTAAATAAATAAACAAACAAATAAACAGTCGGCAATAACCTTAGACTGAAAATTCAGAAATGAAGTTACCGTTCCTAAAATTAATTTCTTTTTTAAATTCTAGAAATTGTTTCCATAAAATTAATGCTGTAAGCACAAATTGCAAAATTAGAAGATGTTAAAGAGGAGTAGTTCTTTGTCTTTACTTTTGATGCAATTAGTAGATTTTCCTCTCCTGAATGTCTATAGAACTGAAACAACAGATAGTCTGCCATTCTTTTTCAGGAAAAAGTAATCTTCCTTGGCCTACTCTAAGCAGTTACTTTTATCCTAGGGTAAAGGAAAATCTTGAGGTGAAAAAAAAAAGAGTATTGGTGAAATGGCTGTCTAAAACTCTGGTCACTCAAATACTTTACATCTGATTATAACATAAATTCCATTTTAGGGACATGCCAGCTTTTCAAAAGACCTTAGATTTAAGTTTGAAGAACAAACAGAAACAAAGGGTAAGAGAGCTAGAAAACCACTTCTTTTTAAAAAACAAAAAAAGTACAGAACACATGTCAAAAGTGGTTGCTGTGTAGTATCACACTTTTTCAATAAGTGTACGCAAGTCAAAAGTAGGAAAAAATTGTGTTAGAAAAGAGCACCAATGATCAAATGAGCAAAAATTAGCTGACAAAAAAGCACACCTGATCATTTTGAGTGCACAGATCTAAAACAGTGGTACTGTACCATAGTCAAGATTTTACACAGCCTTTAAATCAGTATTTAAATTGTTTTTTTATAATTCATGCCTGATTTCAGTTATCATCAAGAACTTTTGAAGCCTTAATGAATCTACATAAAACTGCTTATACTCAAGATTATTTTTTCCTGTTTGATGTGGTTGGACAGAGGGGTTAAAGGAACAGGCACGCTGTTGTTTCTTTTTCACTGGTGCCACTTTCATTACTGCAGCTTGTGGTGGAGGGCTGGAGTGCACAGGTTGAATTACTTCAGCCTCTGCTTTTTAAATCTGATCCAATTATGAGGATTTCATCTTTTCATCCTCCCAAATTCCAAGAGACCTAGAAATTTACTAAAAGATTTGTAAAACGAGAATGATGAGCCAGTGCCTGCAGTGAAACATGAGGCGAGCCTGTGCAGCAGATCAAAAGTCACATCCCATCTTTGCATTTGCTTCCCCACCCTTCCCCACACCCACTCCAGGACTGGAGGGTTGCAGTGCATTGTCGACATAAAAACTACATACATTTTATAAAAAAAAAAACCACAACCTTGCTCTGTTACCATATTCTCTATCAGGATAGAGTGTTACTTTGTTTGTGACTCCACTGTTTTTACTCATGTTCTTTGCCATAGTTGCTTTGCTTTGGCCTATTTTTAGCATAAATTAGTAATCTTTGCCCAGAGGCAGTCATCACCCACCCAAAATCAAATTTTGTGTCCTTCTGTTAAAATTTGTCATCTACACTGTATCGTTATAGTCTTTCCCTTTCTGGAAGCCGTTATCTCAAGATAAAAAATGCCCTTAAAGTGTCACAATAACATGCTTTGCTGCACTCTGTGATTCTATATGAAAACTGGTTATCTGGTAGAAGTCCTCATAACAAATAACAAGCTGTTCACCCATGCCAGTGTAGCTTACTGGAACACAAAAGTCACGCTCCAATTTGCTGCAAGTATTAGCATGGAGGAATGTGGTTTAGTCCACATAGCTGGGAAGGTGTTTTCCATCAACTAGGCCTTCCTACTTCTTGGAGTTTTTCCAGTACATGAACACACCACAAGAGATCAGATGGTAAAAGCAGCTCTCAAACTTACTGCTGCCTCAGAGACTGTAAATGTTTTCAAGCACAGGAGTTCACGATAAGCCCAAAGATATTTTGTTCTGGCAAAAAGGAATCTGGTATTTGCAACAAACCATCATCATCGCACTTCTACATAAACCAGTTCAGTTGGCAGAGAGGAGCTGCATTTAATAACACAATTAGGAGAAAAATAGGAAAAAAAGAAGTTTTACGTCACAGGTTTGCCTAACTTTTGCCTGTTTTTCTAACAGCCTCAGTTGTAGATAACCGCAGTTCAGCCAAGACACGTTCTATTTAGGAACAGTCCCCTTTTTAGAAAGAGATTAAAAGTTTAAAAGCATGGGGTTCAGGAAGGGGAGATGGCGCAAGGACTGAGACAGAGCTACTGTAGAAGGATGTGTGCTACGAAGGCACAAAGACAGTCCTTACCACCAACCAAAGCATTTCCAGTTGTTCCTCAGAGTATCATTACAGGGATACAACAAAATCTATTAGACGTCATCCACACACATAGTCTGACTTAGTGTGCTTGTAATGAGTTAAGTCTAAACCCTACTCCTCATTTAATTTAAGAGCAAATTAATTTTCTTCATGTAATCAGGTGGTTCAAACAACAATAAACTACCCTGAAATCAGACCAATGGTCCGATAAAGGTATAAACAAAATAGATGGGAAATAAGAGTTTGCTAGTTATTATTTCACAAAAGTCTCTGTCTGGAAAGACTCAGAGAAAAAGAAGAGAAAAGAGAGAGAAAAAAGACAGACAGAATAAAAGAACACAAGAATATTAAGAAGCTAACAACAAAAAAAAATTAAAAACCTGGAACACGCATCTGAAGGAAGCTAAGAGTGAGCTCTTCAGTCATTTTTCATATTCATTTGAACAAGCAAATTTTATGTGACAAAAAAAAAAATCTTCGCCAAAAAAAGGAATTGAAAAACTTTCTTGTCCTTTTTTGCTTCAGATGGGTCTTGGATTTGTTTTACACAGAAGACTCTGCAGACTGTACTTCCTAATAAAGTTCCTTGAAAAATGTTTGTAGGCTAAAGTCTCTGGTTTTCTACACCCTATTTGTCCTGAAAGAAGTCATAGTAACTGTGGGATTTTGCTCTTCTGCTACCATCCTTTTTTGTATCAATTACATTAAAACCTATATTCCAAGGAATTTTCTTCATTTCCATGTTTAGGTTAATTACAGTAACTACCTGCTACTGCAGAAAAAGGAACATCAACCAATTCATTTAATTAGAGAGTCTAAATTGTGCAGTATTCAGTTTACAAGCTATCCATACACTGAAGAAGAATTCACCAGAGAATTCTACCAGAGCTTCACAGTAACAAACCCATTCAAAAATTCTGCAAGCCATTTAAGCTGATAAACCAGCAATACATTCTTCATTAGAAATGTCCTTACCCAGTCATTCTCTCACATATACTTATGGTCTGTCTTTCATCCTTATCCACCTTAATAAATCTGATCTAATTTAGGCTTCCTCAGTATCAGTTTTTTCAAAGAGCTATCAATCTATTTGCAAGCTGTCATGTCTGATTACCCGTACAAATGATTTGCCAAATTGCTAAAATATCACTAGAACAATATACAGAATATGATTTTTAACAATGATTCTTTTATGATGAGAAGTGCCTTAGAAACTTGACTATAAGCTTTTGAAAGGGCAGTATGATAAACATGCTTTACAGTGCAGCCAAGGGATATTAATACAGGAAGTAATAAACCATAAATGACAGTAAAAGACTGATTACCAGGCTCCGTAGACACCTGTCTGAATTCTGGAGAGGTGCCAAGAGGTACCACAGAAACATAAGATATGTTCCTTTCATGCTTCAGAGGCCTTCCCTTGTCTGGTGAAATGCCTGCTCAGACTTTAAGATCGTTGCCATACAGCTATTTTGCAGAGCCATAGTAAGACCAGTAAATGAGGACGGATGACTTCAAAAAGGCTTCCTGGATCCTCCAGCCACTTGATGTTGGCTGAAGTTCCACAACAGTGCAATTACCTGGAGACTGTCCAGGAACCTTATAGAAATCAGAAGTTGTCTTACAAGGATCACCATTACAAGAAGTGATGAATGCTTTTACCTCCCTCTCTCTTGATTTTCTGCCCATGCAGCTCCATGACAATCTTGATTTCTTCACACATGAAGGCTGCTTGCCCTTACACAATGTCCTTCGATATCTCCAACTGGGAGTGCCAGCTGGGTTGCCTGAAAAAGTGCGGTTGCGTTTCAAGAGAATGTTCATCTTTTATATAATTTCATTTTGCAGAAAATAAAGACAAGCACTAGAGCACCGTGAAATCTGCTCATGTTATCAAACTTGGCCAGGACAGTCCCTAGGCAAGCCTGCTTAAAGAGAGGTAAAGCAGGTACCCAAAACAGAAAGAAAAGCTCCTGAATACATCCTTGTTCACGTCTATATATATCCTTGTTCACTTTTACTCACAGAGATCATGAAGAACCTAAGTTGTCCTTGGCAAGAGCTTTGTCATTACTTACATACTGTATCACAATAAATAAAGCCTGGCAGGAATTTCATAACGTGGCAAACGAGTGATGGCAATGCCATTTAGTCAAGGAGCAGGCTGAAATAAGGGGATAAGTGCTGAAAAAGTAAAAAGAGCCAAATTGCACAAGTAAAGAATTGCCACTGAAGAAAAAACTGATGACTGAATTATTGAATGTGGTACACAAACAAGAAGAATGGTATCTTCTCCCTAGGGATGTACTGATTTGGCAACTATTATCTTTATGCTAATCCTTGAATCTGCAGAAAAGGTCACAACCTAGTTAAGTAACTGCAGGCAGATTAACTGGAACACATTTGTTTTTTAAAAATACACTTTAAACTACTGTCCTAAAAACTACATTGCTTGGCAAAGAAAATCTTTAGATGTGGTCTTAAAATTATCCCCTAGCCCTTTTGCTAAGATCCAAAATCCAAAAGGAATCTCTACCCTGTCAGTGGCAGGCCAGAGTTGAACTCGCATTCATCTTATTGAATATAAAAGTTAAATATTTACTACCTGGCTTGGAAGAAAATTGCACAAATCTTTCAAGTGAACCATGGGCCCAATTTTGAGGCAGACTGCTATTGGTGAACTGCCTGATTACATGAAGAAGCTTAATTTGTTCACTCTGCTGGGACAAGATCAAAGTGATATAGATAAATACAGCTGAGTAGATGTACATACACGATGTTCTTTAAAAAGGCCATTCTTCCTGTGTTTGTTCTTCAAACGGTGCTCATCACACAGTTACAAATGCAATCTCAGTCTCCAAAAATAACAATTCTTTGAACCTTTCTGGCTCATTTAAGAGAAAGCAGCAGGAACGACCAATGGATGCATTCATTCTACTCATGCTCCTGCATACTCCATCCTGAACGAAATATAATTTCAGTTATGCTGTTACATGGTCAGTGCCAAAATGCATTACATTTCATAACCATTAAATTAAGTAGAGGGGAAAGATGTATTACCAAGTTTATCATTCTCTGTGCAAAAATAACATCATGACTGACAACACACATGTTCAATGCACAACGGATGCAATTACCTTATGCTAATCATAATTCAGAAGGATAGAGCCTTCACTATAAACACAAAGCCTCTATATTTTCCATAAAGTAACTTCCCACGTGTGCTAACGTGAGATAAAACTACCCATCCATAATGCAAAAGGTAGCTTTAACCATGAATTAAGTTCCTCCCCTGAATCAATGCTCTTTTGCAACATACTTTAATATGCTTGGCATTTCAAGTCACTGAAGAAGTTGAGGCTTCACAGTGAGACCTTGGAGATGTTGTAAATCAAAGATCAGTGCAAGAGATTTATGTTATAGTTTGACCTTTAAAATGTTCCAGCAAGGGGCAGCTGACTGATCTGCAGTTTGAATCTGTAAGGTTCATAAGCATGATGATTGTCTTGGGAAGTTATGGCCTTCATATTTCTCTAAATTACATCAACCTGTCAAAACCAGGCAACACGGTGGATAATACAGGCAGTCATTAGGAAAAGCTTCTTAAAGTGCCGTTCTAGGCAGAGGCTGAAGGATGGACAGTACCTTCGAGAAGTGAGAAAGCTTTGCCATCTGGGAATGATGAGAATATATTTTTCATTTCGTATCTGCAATCTCAAAGAAATGCCATAAAACTTTATAATATCAGGAAAAGCAGCTGCCTGACTTCAGAGCTATTTCTTTCCTAGGTAAAGCTAATGTGATTGTGGCTGACCTGTGAAGCCATGTCCTGCATAACACCCTGAATAGGAAAAGCACAATCTGGAGAAATGGACAGGAACATGGCTGACCTTGGAAAGTTCCACCGCAGCCAGGACAAGGCAATGCAGGCCCTTTCTTTGGAAGAGCACAATGGCTCTTTCCTTTGTCTGCATGGAGCATGAAGCTAACAAAGGAGAATCTTCTTCAGTATGAGTGCCATTAATGCAGGAGCTGTACTTCTCATGAGCTCTGGAGACACAGAGACTTGGCTCTTGGGATACAACCCCCTTATAACCTCCTTTGGAAGATACTGCTTTGGAGTAGCGTCTGGTCAGCATATTTTGACCATTAAAGTACCTTCATTTAATTTTTTACAGATGAATAACAATACTGAAATACCTTTTCTAGTGTTTAGAATAGCTGACTTCTAAGAACTGATAACAGGCTGAAACAAATGGAAAATATTAGATTCAGATTTCAAAGAGGTTGATGCTGAGAAGTTCTGTGCTGGTATTGGCAATGAACTTCAAGGAAATTTAGGTGAAAACACTTAACAAGTTTGCAACTTGTCGCTATTTCAATTTCCATTTTGTATAATTCAGCTTGAGTTCCAAGCATATGACACCAAATCCTATAGTATCCTAAAAACATTTTGAGTACTACAGGAGATGCATATCAAACAGAAAAAGTAAATTTATTTTCTGAGTTAAGCATATTATATATAACAGGCTTATATGGTCTTTTTTCTTCCCCTAACTTCTAGAGAGTGACAGAGAAAGAAATAACCCCACTTTCCTGACTACATCACACATGTAAATGGCATCATCAGTGTCCAATAGAAAAGCACATAAAAATACATTTGTAAGTTAATTTGCTCTATGTTATTTATAAATACCTTCTGGATTCGCAATTTGCACTTTGAAATTATACTTCAATTTCTAATTGCCCATCTATGCATTCAGATGGTTCACCAGATGTTAAGAGAATTACAGGGGAAACTCTGCCCCTCATATTACAAGAGGTTAAACCAGGAGCCATTTCATAAAATTTTAAATGCATGTTTAATCTTTGTGCCATAAATTCCCATCACTGACAACACTTATGGAACAGAAATATTTTCCTTTTAATAAAACTTTAAAGAAAATTACCTACTTATGCTGTCAAAGATATTAGAAAGACAAATCACAGGCCCATGTGAAATGTGAACCCTGAACATGGAGACAGTAGTTGAAATTTTTTTTGCAGAGATTACTGATACATAACAGAAAAAAAAAAGGAATGAGTTAAAGAGGAATTGCTCAAAGACATGTAGACGAAAAAAAATTTGAGATTTGAAAGAAGCAGAGGAAGACAGTAGACTGCCCAAGGCATGACAGGTCTTCAGGAAGAGCATCACAGAGCATCAGTCAACAATTTCAGCAGCACTAGAAAACTGCATCATTTAGGTATCTCCTGTTCTGGAAAACAATCCTCCTTAAGTGATGTATTTGAGAAATATTTACTCGGTATTTTTTTAGAACTGAAATCCAACATTACCAAAGATGTGAAGTAAGCAGGCAAAAGAAACTAACTTTATCTGTTGTCCAAGGAGTTCACCCACATCACCTCTCCTAAAAAGAAAAGATTCAAAATCTAAATAACAACATCATTTTTTTACAAAGAGATGCTTAAATTACTAAAGGTGCAGGAAGGACAAAAACGTTCAGCGGAGACTTCTTCTTTGTTATAGATAAAAGCACACTGATGGCCTTGTACCAGGAGAAGGAGCTACTTGCTAAACTGCACAAGCCAGTTTCTAAACTGCCACTAGAAAGGACTGAACACCCTATTATTAAAAAACAATCCCACGTACTCTTCCAACAGCTGGCAGATCTGAAACTGTTTCAGAAAGCACTATTTCTGAATGGGATTAACAAAGATTAATACTCAGCGTGATCTAGGAGGACAACATCTTTTGTGGTAATACCCGATGATAACAGGTTGTTTAAAAAAGGGAGACAAGAACAGGGAAATATTTGCTGAACTAAGTGAGCTGTTCAGTAGGCAGAATCTATTAAAACAAACCCCACATTTCAATACCTCTAACTGCAAAGTTTTACAGAGATCTTTGTAGTTCTTACCAACATGTAAAGTAGATAGCATGTATGGAATGAGGCAGCTTGTCCTGGAAAGCTGCATTTCTGAAAAGGATATATTATGCAAAGAAGAAAACAAAACCAAAACACAAACCCAGTAATAAACAATCTACCACTGCAATACCAGAGCTAGAGAATCCTTTGGTTTACAATGGGGAGAACAGCAATTAGGAGCTTCAAGGTTATTTTACTTCTAGAAGAGAATCAGAATTCAGCACACACTTCTGCTTTCTACAGTTAAAAAAGGCCTTTAAGAAAATGGGGTAGACACAGCAAAAAGAACACAAAAATAATTACTGCCCTATTGAAAAAGTATTTCCTATGAGGAATGAAGTACACACAGATGCCTACATTGTGCTGTGCTAAGAAATTAATCAGCTCTAGCTGGCAAATATATTTACATAACAAGGCAGCACCACATGCAGAGACACAAGTTTGGATTCTGACTGGGCTTTAAAAGCTCATTCAAAAGAAAACCAAAAGATACTTTGACTGCAGAGTAGAAATATGATTTCTAGGAGAAAACAAAGAGGGATAAACAATTCTTCCATGTAGCACTGTCGTGAGACGAATTTGTAGCTCAAAGGTGAAGCTAGACTACTCGAGCTTTTGTAAACACACACTTTTTCCTCAGTGAAGGTGATTAATTACTGGAACATATTTAGCCTGGAAAGTCTGGCTTTTCCTTTTTACTTAATTACACTTTTAATATAAAAAAATCAAGCCTAGACATTCTATGAAATGCGTTAGTTCAAAGAACCACCTTCTGGACTTGTTAAAATAACTGCATGAAATTACCCAGAATACCCAGTGGAAGAGAGAAAATAACCTAGCAGTCTCCTTCAGCTGAAAACACCTGGCTTCACGAATTTACAGGACACATTTGGTTCCAATTTACCTTTTTTTTTTTCTTTAATAAAAATAAAAACACCACAGAAGACATCATATCAGGGAACTAACAGAAGGCTACAAAGTTGGATTAGTGAGGGAAGAAGAGAGCAGTTAAGTAGCTTTAGGAAGTAAAGAATAGAAAGGAGATTGAAAGAAACATGGTTTGAGAAGGAGGGGACAGAAAACTTTGATTGCAGTGGTAGTTCAAAATCATAAGGACTAATGATAGAACCTAGCAGTGTCAGGGCAAGGAGAGGAAAATGAAACTGAAAAAGTTCAAGCAGGGATGACCATTAGCGTCTTTATAACTCTCAATCACACCCATGAAGCACCTCAAGATGTCCATAACTTTCATATGCATAGTGGGCAGGCAAAACAGACCAACCTGTGAGTTAAGATTTTCTCATGCCCTGCCATTTAACTATTCACTTTCAGCCATCTCACATTATACAGGGTGTTAAAAGAAAACCTTGCTAACCATAACAGTAGAGAACACTACATTCTCTTCCTCTCATTTGTATTAACAAATGCCACAAACTTTCTCTGTGTCCTCTACTCCAGAATGAATGGTACCAGATCCTTTAATCTTTTCTTACTGGTAAAGTTTTCTAGATCTCTGGTCATTCTAATTTTTTCCTCCAAGAGAGCTTCTCCAGTTTTTCTACATCTTCACAAATTCAGACAAAGTTTGTACAGGAAGTCTGGTAGAGGGTATCATTAGCACTGAGTTGAACAATTATTTCTTGCATCTTAAAAATACCACTGCAATCATCTTGTTCCTCTGTTCTAGTATGATTGTTCTCTATTACACAGTAATAAAAATAAACACCTTGCATCAGCAGAAATAGTATCCAACACCTCAGAGGGGAGGATTAAAATAAAAAAATAAATAGATAAAGCCTTGGCTTCAAGTGCATAACTTTATTCATTTGGAAAATCTGTCTTCAGAATTGAAAACACCGTATAATACATATCTTGAAACAGTAATAGATGAAGAGATGAATCAAACCCATGTCAGAAGCACTTCAATGTTTTCATTCCACCATTGCTCAGGTTCTCTCCTTTCAGCAGAAACATAATGCCTGTGCAAATAACTGTATCAAAACAAAGCCTCCCCCACCTAATGGCTTTTCATTCTTGAGGTCAACACAGGTAAAATGCATCATTCAGTGCTGTCAAGCATGACAGCAAACTAGAGCACACAAAACCATATTAAAAATGGAAGGCATTTTCCCACTGAATTCCAAGGATTCCTGCAGTGCAAGTTATTTGACAAACTTTGCTACATAAGAATTCATACATCTTTGCTGACTAGTGTTTTCAAACATTATTAAAAATAAAAAAAAAATTTTGTAAGCTCCTTAAAAATTTTATTTAACTTGGGAGACATGTGGCTTTGGCGTGTTTTTTTTAAGTCTACGTGGAGATGGCTCATCAGTTGCAAACTCTTTTCCCTCTCAAATGATGCACCTTTGTGTCTGAAAGTGGTGAAATTGTACTTCTGCAACATCTTTTGCAAGGTCTGCAAACAATTTTCAGATTTGTGGATGCTAGGAGAAAGATGCACAAAACCTGCCTACTAAAAAGGAGCAATTTTTAGCAAGAGGATGGTACCCTGACTCACATAAGGTAACACAAAGTTGACTTGTAAAATTATTAATAAAATTAGAGAAAATTTTAGCTACACATATGAGTAAGCAGTTGTGTTAGATAAGGTTAGTCATTAACATGCACAAACCTCACCAGATATGAAGTTTGACCAGTAACTACATTCTGCCAGTTTAGGTGATCAAACTCAAACCAAGCATTATTAATAAGCCAACAGAATTGCCATATTTCAGTTTGTGTTACAAGTGGAAACAACAAAACATCATTTAATTCTGCCAGGAGATTAATTTTTCTGTTGCACATTGTGCATTAACAAGAATACCTGTTCTTAAGTGACCAGATATCGTAACTTTTCTAGATTTTATAAGAAAGCATGTGACTTACTGTAATATTGTATTAGAAACTGCAAGAATTGTGTAGCTCACAGAATTATAAAAGCCTGTATTCTTGCATATTCTTAGGCGCAACCTTCAATCAAAACCCCGAGAGATTATCCAGAATTAAGGAGCCATATGCCTTGCCTAGAAAAACATTAACAAGCTTGAAGATAAAGGGCTGAGGCTCCTTATATCAGCCTCAAGGAAGCCTGGATCAGCCCCTGGATCAACTCTCTGCCTGAACAGTCTGTCTTTGGAAAGGAAAAGCTAAGAAAAAAAGGTGGAAACCCCACATATTACCAGGTAGTTGCTAGGTTTTCCTTAGGTTTTTCACCCAACCACACCTCCTCCATACAATTTATTTGCAGTAGCACTGATCAAATAGTGATAAGAAGGCCTCCAAGTGAAATTGCTAAGTAGAATTCATAGCAAAGCTCCCAGATTTTTACTCCACAGCCCTGGGACCACATTGAGCAAAAGGCACAGAACAAATTCACACTTTAGATCATATTACAAATTTTTCTTTCTACAGAGCTGTTTTTCAGTAGCTAGAAGTACATAATACAAGATCATATTTAAGATTTTATGGATTGCATATATGCTTCAGTGTATTTTGGTAGCATTCCTTTATCCAAAGAAATTCTAAGCTTTATAAACACTTTCCACACAAGGTCTATAAGGAGCCTGAACTAGTCCCACAAAGTTCACATCAGCAAAACTTTGTAGCTTTCAGTACCACCAAGCTCTCATTATTCTTCTGACAGCAGGAATTGAAAGAAAGGTCCAGAGGGCAGCAATGACAGGAGCGTCAAAGGGTTAAGTGTACTAAAAAAACACAAAATAAAAAAGGTGAACTCTGCAGGTTAAATAAAGGAGTTACTCATGGAAAGTATCGCTGAATATAAACCACACAGAGAGGCACTGGACTAACCAAGTCTAACTAAGCTAAACATCAAGGAAAATAACAAGTTATCAATGAAAAATAACAAACACTTCCAAAATCAAATATGGCAAAGTCGAAAATAATCACCCTAGGTTTATTGCATGCTATTGCTACATTATAAATCTTTGAACAAACTAAAGGTGATGTCACCTATATACTCACCCCAGGAATAAATCATGAAAACCAGCTGAATGTTACCTACATTGTTTACAACTTGTACTAGCGTTTGGTCTGTGAAACAGACTGCTGGCTCAATGCTGAACACGCACGATTCAGAGCTACTAGCATTCACCAATAATTAGTAGGTTAAAATTCCAGTGCTTCTGCTCAAATCTTCAGTTTAATGGCAGGAATGGGAACAGTTTGCTCAATTTAGAGAGATTGACTTCTCTGAAAGCTGCAAGCTGTTCTTTCTCACACACATCACTGATAAAGGCTTCCCAGCAGCTCTCTTAAACAGCAGAACAAGTAGTTATTCAGATAAAGAACCTAAGGGAACCTACCCTCGGGTTAGACAAAATGCTATTATTCTAAAGGTATACTCTCCCAGTAAAGGGTGAAACTTCTATCCAGAAGAACCTGATTGTGTTTGTGCAAGAGAAGTGACAAGACAGAGAAAAACACGTGAATTTTCTCTTTACATTTGGTACACACTCCTCTCCTATGCACATGTGCTTCATTACTCACTTTTCTTTGAACTGATGCAAAATCAAATGCTTTTAAGAGAATTTTAGAAGATAGAACATAAGAGTATAGCAGGCTTTTCTCTCGAGCATTGCTGAAGCAGTTGCAAACTGCACTAGAGACTAGAGCAGTGTGCAGTCTCTTCCTGCTGGACCTTTAGATATTTTTTCCTGAGCTGTACAACTGCTGTTACAGTTGTGCCTTCTTTCAGGCACTCCCTTAGGAGGTAACCACCCCTGAGAGAGTATGTTTAATGTATATCTAAGCACCAAAGCCGTGAAAAGACTAATCCAGACAGAACTGCATTTAAAAGCATTTCCTTGTGCTGTAGCAGTAATGACAGAATTGACTTTTCCACCTTCTTTCCCACACCAAACAAGTTTTAAGTGAACTTCCAGACGTTACTCGCTCAGCACGCCTTCCTCTAGCCACATACTCTTCCTGTAGTTGTGCCAGTCACATCAGTATACAAGCACCCTTCAGTCAGTACATACTTTCATAATCAGCATAGCTGCACACATTTACTGCCACAGCTTTTCTTACTCTGTTTGTTGATATCTGGAACAGACAGATGATGAGGTAATCTAGCTGAAAGAATCACTCCATTTAGCAGAGACTGAAAGTGCTGTTAACGAAAACATCTAGTAACTGACTCCCTTTGTGTCCCCGAGTGTATAAGGAATAAGAATTACCATCTGTTCACTCATGTCATTCTTTTTGTCCCATTGTTTTTCATCATTATTATAGTACCCGACTCAGTCATGTCACAATCAATGAAAGACTTGCATGTTGATCAAGTGGCAGCAAAATAAGAAGCCTGTAAGAAACACAGGTAGTAGTTCACAGCACCTTCTCTTCTCTGCCAAGGGAAATTTAAGCAAAATTGACAAAGAATGCATTTCCATTCTTTCTTAAATTAATAACCTTGTTTGATTTTAATTGCATTGGTTGCACACTACTTCAAAAAGAGCTGGAAAATAATTGGCTTGTAAAATCTAGCTTATTTTTTTCATCCCCCTCAGCTGGCCAGTGCTCAAACTTTTTCTTTCACCATAACCAGAGGAAGCACAAACCCAAAGCCATCTTCAGCCTGTCATAGCTTTGTTTCCCAATTACTCTACTGGCTCCTAAAAGAGAAGATTTTTCCAACTGTAAAGTTGCCAAGAATACAATGTGCCAGCTACGGGGAATGGGCTGGTGCATATTTTGCTTATGAAACATGTCTTCCAGTTTCCTGAAGCCCAGTGTAATGACAGCTGAATGAAATTATTTGCTTACCCAAACCTTAACTAGAAAGGAAATACTTTCTTTCAAGTTATGAATACTGTGCATGTTCCCAGCTGCCTACAATTCCATCACCATTTCTAAACATGAGAAACTCGTCCCTGACAGGACCACAATGAACCAGACAGAGGTGTGGCCGATCTAGCATTGAAAATGTTTTTAATGTCCCCTAAGCTACATAATATTTCATATATGAGCAAAGTGACAATACCAACAACTGTTTCAAATGTTCAACTACTTCTTTGACAACTGCTGATACCCTCAGTGCACTGCTTGAAAAGAGAAAGCGTTCCCTACAGACAGGACAAGGAAAACACTGGAAGTCACATCCAAGGTGCTCACATTCATCTTCAGGTCATAAAATGAGCAGATTAATTGCAGCTAATCAAAATGTCTCGGCTAACCAAAGTGCAAGACAGTTCTTAATCTTTAACAAAATGCTTCTTTCTCAGGCACATACTTCTCCGTGGCTGGATTGGTTTCTAGCAAATGGTGGACAAAAGCCTGCAATGATTTATTCTGCTACGAGAAGAGAAACAGGCTGATTATAGATAGAACATAGTAACTGGTTTTCAAGAGAACAAGATACTCGTTTTCTGGTTTGCAATAATTGGAATAGGAAGCCTTAGCAAACTCAAAGAAGCTATTTCTTTTCAGTGACTATCACCATAACTATCATATGGATTTCTTTTTATGGAGTTTGCCAGTTTTGGACAAAATATTTTAATGGTGTTTCAGACTCGTTTTGAGGCCTGTTAGGAAATACTCACAAATTTAACTTTCTGTCAAATGCTGTGTTAGAATGCTATTCTGACATGTTCTGTGCACTCAGGATTACATCAAACTATTACAGAAGTTTACAGAGATCATTGTGAAAGCAGATCCTTACACAGAAATTATTTACCCCAACTGCAAACTTATTTTATGACTCTTCCTATCCACCTTTAATTAAGAAGAATTTGTGTACAATTTTGGTGAATTATCAGTGAACTTAATTCATGTGGATGATTGGGAAAAATACTGCAGCCTACAGGAAAAAGACCACCAATGCACAAACAGAACAAAACAGATTTTAAAATAAGAGGCAAAGGAATATACAGAAAAATGCAACGTACATGTATAAGTTGATGTAAATAATCACTGGTCCACTGAAGCCTTTGAAACAATAACAAATTAGGCAAAACAAGGACGGGTTTCTGTATAAATAAGAGCAAAATGGATTTAACCAGCCTGTATTACTTTTTCGCCAAGCTCTCAGTCATGAGTTCTAGATCAACTGACCTCTCCTTATTTAACAAAGGTTAGCATAAATTATCTCTTTTGATTCAGTAGTTGGCTATGATTCCAATCCCATCAGTGCTCCACCTTGCACACTTGAATTTTTTTAACATGCACACTGTCACTGCCAACAGTCTTCTTTCCACAAAGGCCACTTAAAGAGCGCTGTGACAAGAGTATATCCCATTAAGAGTTCATAGCTTGCCACAGCAGTTTGTGTTAACTGTGACATTATACATTAAAATGAATAAAATATTGTGTTCCTATGTATTCATGGTGCTTTTACGTATTACTTACAAAGAAATAATAGATGCCTTGTTTATTTATTGTGAACAATCTTCCAGATGGTGTAATTTAAGATATAAATAATTAAGCATCTTCATCTTACCGTTGTCTTCAATAGAGAAATAGAAGATGTCACTGGTAGCATTATCACCTTCCTTCAGGACATAGCTGATCTTCATTTCATCAATATCAGCTAAGAGAAGAACATTCTTAATGAATCATCATAGAATTTTACTATAGAATATAGAACACAGTTCATTCTACCTTTACTATTTAATTACTAAGAAATTGGCAAATTTTTGGATAAAGCATTTCACCAACCAAACTGGTATAAATCAGCATGGCTTCTTATACTGGTCTATACTCTATAACTCTATAAATTTTTTTATTAGGTCAAAGAAAAATGGCAAAAAGACAGTGAGATACAGTTCTACCATAAATATTTATTTTTAGATACTAAAGTCACATCCTTATTTCAGCATGTTAGGAACAATTACTTTTCTATAACTAACTTGAATGTATTGGGAATAAAAATATTTAAAACTTTAATCAGTCTTTTAAGCTCTTCCACAGCAAACAAAACTGTTGCAGGGACATTTGGAGTGAATATGAGAATGTATTAAACAAATCACCAATAGGTGTAAAAGTAAAAAAATTTTTGATTTTATATTCCCAGAGAATAGGAGAAAACCATTAGGGTATTTCTATTACCCTAAAGTTGCAGATATATTATCCTGCTATGTTTCAATATGAAGACTTCAGAGAAGTCTTCCACTTTTATTTAAATAAAAAACTATTTCATTTTATATAAAAATGTTTGGGACACAGCTAAATATCCTTTATATGGTATTCAGCATTAAGCTGTTTTGGAGCTAAATCTGATCTACTAAGAGACTTGCTCCCCTGGGCTCTCAAAAAGTTGCTCTTTTTCTGGCATTGCAGATTTTGGTGCTTTCTCTCAACTGAAAATGTATGAAATATTCTTGAAGGAATGGCAACTGATTTTTCACAACATTGTAGCTTGGCAGACTTTTAAAAATGAATGCGTTACCATGATCTTAAAGCTACAAATTTGGAAGTTACAGATAAATACATAAAATAGGGGGAAAGACTTTTTCTCTCCCCAGATTGTTTTCTCTTGCAGAAGAAATGTAACATACTTGAGCACATAAAAATAACGGAGACCTCTAATCCTATGTTGTTCCCCCCTGCTGATAGGCAAAGAACACTGGAGGCAGGCAATGGCTAGACTGGAAGTTTCCTTGTGTTTTCAGCATACTATTCTATCCAGGACAGATGAATGACAGTCCTAAATTGAGTAAACTCCACAAGATTGGCTGGAGTGCAGGGACATTTATAGGGAGTCCAGGTCCCCTCGCTGTGCCTCACCATCTTCTGAGGCTTTTCCCTCTGCACAGGTTTGGTGGAGGTGCCCTAAAAGGAGGTCTCCCTACCTACTGAGCTTTCTCTGTGGAACAGAATCACACAAAATGTCACACAAACTACCGAGGACCCTGCTTTTTTTTTTTTTTTCCTCTCTCTTTTTTTTAAATACTAGATCCAGTGATGCGCTGAAATGTGAAGCACATTTCCAATCATTTTTCTCTGAAGACAATAGCGATTTGTGAGCCTGGGTTTAATTTCCAGGCAGATAAACAGGTATTTCAGTCTTCAAAAAGAAACTGGTGCAGGATCTGCAAATCACCATTTCAGATTTTATCCCATCTTCTTATGAGCAGTACTATATCATGTGCACGCTACGATGTACATTTAACACACAGTAGAAAACACATTAAATGCACGCACATACAACACAGATCTTTTCTATTTATCTCCACGGGTAAAACAAGGCTTCATTTCTAAAACGCATGTATTATCATTCTGATCACTTGCATATACTTCATAGTTTAAAAAAACAATTCTTTTCTAAACCCTCTTACACAAAGATTCAAAAAATATAACACAAATTAACAGTTCATTGAGCCTAATGTTTATAAGCAAATACAACCATCAGCACCAACCTTGCATAAATGTTCTAACGCTCTCATTTCCAAGGCCACTATTAACGATGAAGCCATGCTCTGGCCCATCTGTTATTTTGTATTTCAACAGCTTGTGTGGAGTGTCTCGATCCTCTGCCTTCAGTGCTGTACTAGTGATCAGGAAGCCTAGATGCCCTGCTGGAAATCTTCTCAGAGTTGAGGCACCCTTGTTCACCACTAACTGTGGCACTCTGTTGTCCAGTGAACTGATCCGAATCCTCATCATCTGAGGTTGGTGAATCTCCTTGCTGGTGTTAGGGAAAACATAAAAGTTTGTGTGGGTCCCATCAGTCATAGAGAAGGAGAAGCTATCCTGGCTGGTTTCTGTACCATCATGTCTGTAGCTAATGAGATTCTCATTCAAGTCTTGTTTGGTGAAACTGGTGATTGGGTAGCTGTTATTGTACAAAATCTGGCCATGCACTGGAACCTGAGTGACTGTGAATAAGAGTAAATGGTCAGGCGTATCCCCATCCTCCACAGTCAGCTCAAAAGGGGTGATCAGTCTGGTCTCCCCTTCCTCAACAACAAGATCACCAATAGTTAGAATTGGCTTTTTATTGTCCACATCTGTGATGGAGACCCTGAAGGTACGGACAATTGGGTTATGGCCATCTGTCACTTCAAACTCAAAACTGTCCATCTTCACCTCATCCTCTGCAGTGTGAATGTAGTAAATCTTGTTGCCAGCAAGTTGGAGTTGAGTAAAGGAAACAACAGGTACTCCAGGACTGTCTGAATTCTCTAGATGGCCACGGGTTGGGGACCGGGTGACACTGAAACGCAAATTTTCATCAGGACTGTTAACATCACTTGTGCTGAGCAGATCAGTTGTGAGTGTCACCTTTCCACCCTCTTTCAGAGTTACACCCTTGTTAACCACCTCAGGGAAGACTAAATCAATGCTACCAATGGTAATATAGAAGTATCTGTCTATCAAGGCATTAATACCATCAGTAACATCAAATTTAATCAGATCACGCACTCCATGCAGACCGGTATGAACATACTGGATAAAACCCTGGTCTAAATCATCTTGCGTGAAGTTTGCGCCTTGTGTAACGTTGCACAGCGCTTCCTCCTGTCTGTTTAGATGCTGTAAGAAACCCTGCACAGGTGCCAAACGGATGACATAAACAAGGCTCTTGTCCTCTAAATCGATGTCTGTGGCTTTAAGATCTTGACCAGAGATGACCTTTGACTTGCCAATCTCTACTTCCAAACCATTATTGATTGCCATCCTGGGGGTCTCATCATCTACCAGGATCACCGTAATTGGCACATTCTGCTCCACTGTGTGGTGCCCATCAGTCAGCTGAATTTGGAAGCTATCTTCTTTTGTCTCCAAGTCATCATGTTCATACACAACACTGGAAGCCTCCTGAATCTCCTCTAGGGTGAAGCTATGAATAGGCACAGTGCCAGTGGACAGCTGCTGCACAATCTGCCCATGCTTAGGAGGGACAGCAATAAAAAACTGCAGTTCATCTGGAGGCACATCTGCATCAGCTCCGTTAAGGATGGGGACATCAATCACCAAGCTCATTCCCTCAAGCACCACAAATTCACTTACAAATAGGTCTGGCTTTACATCATTGATGGGGATGATGACAACAGGGAAGAACTGGTGAGGTGAGAAGTTAACACCATCAGAGCATTGGAAAGTGAATCTATCCTCCACAGGCTCTAGCCCTTTGTGAATGCTCTGCACATAGTTGATGTAGCCCAAACGAACATCTTTGATGGAAAAAGCACTAATGGAGGTACCAGCTCTAGACTTCTCAGACCCTGGGGCTGGAGAAGCATTCTCCAAATATCCTGAAGTGGACTGAACTGTGACAATGCACAAGATGTCATCTCTGGGAGTATCTGTGTCCTCCACATCCAGCTGATCCAGAGTTAGAGTACTCTTCCCTCCCTCAAGGACACTGAGTGGCTCTGCCCCAACCACCACTTTAGGTGCAATACTGTCCACAGGTAATATAGTTACAGCCACATGCACCCTTTCTACCGTACTTCCTCCCACCACCCATTCACCAGAGAGGTGAGAAACGGTGAGATTGAAGGAATCGTACCTCTTTTTCAAGCCAACCTCTCCGCTGGTGTGAGCATAGGCTACTGTTCCGCTGATCAGTTCATGCTGGGTAAACTTTTCTGATCGCACTCCATCCACAAGGATGTCACCCAGCTTGGGTGGATCCTGCACAATGAAGGTCAGCACCAGGTCATCTGTATTATCATCTGTACCCTGGATAAGTGATGTAGTCATTTCAGTAGCACCGTTTTCCAGGACATCAATGGCCACTCCCATCCACCTGTGACCACCAGGGAGAGTGATACTTGGGTTTTCATCATCCACAGGCTGCACAGCAATCTTGACTGTGATTGGTACGTGATGGACTCCATCACTCACTTCCAACTGATAAGAATCACTGGCAAACTCATCACCACTATGCTTGTAGGAGATGTGCCCACCAGCAATATCATCTAGCAGGAAAGATTCCCCTTGCACCATCAGACCCTTCTCCAGATAACGTAGTTGGCCATGCTCCAGAGCTTGAGTTACAGTGAAGACAATTTGGTCTGCAGATGTGTCCTCATCTGTGGCATGCAGCTGATTGCTGCTGAGAAGGAAGCTGTTTCCCTCAAGTACAGAGAAGCCTGTATTGGTTATCTGAGGTGGCTTGTTATCCACTGGCTGCAGAAAGAGAGTAAAGGTGCCTTGCAGGGAATTGCCAGCTGAGTCCTCTACAAGGAATGTGAACTGAACCACTCGTGGCGTGATCCCCAGCTCCTGATCCGGTGGTCGATAGGCCACCTTGTGGTGGTTGACTTGGGCTTGGGTAAAACATTTAATAGACACCTCAGGACTGTCGGCCAACACAATCTCTCCAGTAACTACAGGGTGGTTCTCATCTGTATCAGTTGGGGCTGTCAATAAAGTATACTTCAGCTGCCTGTCATCTGTATCCAGATCAGTGTACCGTAAATAGTGCTTCTTAAATATAGTTTGTATTCCTGCACTGTCATCTGCAGGCTAGTACCTGGGTACAGTGCAGGTGGCAGATTGTCTACGGGTTTGACTTTGACAGTGAGCATGTGCTCCCCTGAGCAGTTAGGGGGATCATTGTCATCCTGCAACTGGAACACAACGTGGCCCATCACTGGGCTGGCACTGCAAACTCCCTTGTGCCTGAAGAACAGCCTCCCATCGAGGATGTCCTGCTGCAGCCACTCGTTCGCCACTCTCTCATACACATGTTCATCCTCCACAAAGTGCCATGAGAAGGAAGAGTCACTCTCCAACCCTGGTCCACTTTTTTTGCTCTCATAAGCTGCTGGTTGCTCTGCCTGGCGCAGAAGCAGCTCACCAAAACGGTGGGAGTGTAGTAGGGAGATTGCAGAGTCCCCAGCCAGGACAAAACGGATAGAGACATCATCAGAGTCAATGTCTGTGGCACTGAGGACAAAAGGTGAGATTTGGACAGTCTGGTGCTCACTCAGCACCAGCCCTGTATTTGCATTCAGCAGCAGTGGCTGATCATCATCAGGAGCAATGGTGATGGTGTACAGAAATTCAACCTGGTGCTGCCCATCTGCCATGCGGAAAACAATGTTGTCACTGTAGCTGTGCTCACTGCCATCATGCTCGTAAATCACCTGCCCCGCTGCTAGCTCTGCAGCAGTGAAGTACTTGCGGTTGGGCGGTACACCCAGTATGCTGAGCTTCCCATACTGCAGACCCCGTGTGACCCAGACCTTCACCTCTTTCAGATTGTCCTCATCACTGATCTCCAAGGTGCCAGACAGAGGCCTTGACTGGCCCTCAAAGAGCATCAGCTGTGGGCCAGCCACATGACTTAAAGTAGCCACAGGGGCCAATGTGTTCATGGGCTTTACCAGGATCACAAAAGCAAAAGGCTCTGAGGCGGCACCGTCAGGGTCCAGAACTTCCATTTCCACCTCATAAAGCTGCTCCTGGTCAGAGTCCAGGGTAGGGGGCTGGTAGGCAATTTTCAGCTCCCTCACTTCCTGCTGGGAGAAGGCAACAAGAGGGCGGCCAGGGTCATCAGTGCTGAGCAGAAATCCTTGACGCTGTGGGTCACTGGGCCAGGAAGAGATAAGATTGAAGATAAGGAGGTCCGGGGGTGTCTCCAGGTCTTCTGCAGCCAACATGTCCAGGGTGAGGGCAGTGAGTGCAAACTGATCCACCTCCATCATCAGCAGTGCCAGGAAGCTGGGCTTGGGTGGTGTGTTGTCAGCCCCTTCACGGATTCGCACCAGCACCTGGAAGTACTCCCGCTGCTCCGGACCGGTGTCAGGCAGCATAGACACCCGCGCCGGGATGCAGTCCTGGGCGGGGGAAACGGTGGCCGCCGTGTGCTGGTAGCGGATCCCCGCTTGCAGCACGGCGGAGCACTCTCCACTGTAGCCGACGGGTAGAGGTCGCCCCTCGGCGTCCAGCAGACGCCCGTAGGCGGGAAGGGGACTGGAGCCAGCGGCCTCGGGGGGCAACAGGGTGAGGCGGCAACGCCGGCCGGCCTCGCCTTCGGGAAAGCCCAGCACTGCCGTCCAGGGGGGCGCTGAGCCCCCGCAGCTTCTCCACGGGCAGGGGCAGACTGCGGCTGAGCAGACGCAGCTGCTGGAAGACCACCTCCACCTCCAGCGTGAAGGGCGCCACGAGAGTCCTGCGGGCCGAGTCGTAGCGGAGCTGGAGGCGCAAACGGTACCGACCGGGGCTGCGAGCCCCGAAGTGGGTGTAGGTGACCTGCCCGCGGGCGAAGGCGCAGGGGAAACGCGGGGGATCCAAGGCGCCGGCGGGCTGAGGGCTCGGCCCAGTCCCCAGCACAGCCACGACACACCTGTCCCCCGGCCGCACCTGCAGCACCAGGTCCGCCGCCGGGTCTAGCGAGACCGAGCGGCCGAGGGGGACCTTCAGTCCCCGCTTGGAGACCAGGATAGCGGAGATATCGGGCTCTAGCGGGGGCTCCGCCGCTCCCCGCGTACTCATGAGCCAGAGCAGCAGCACCACCGCCGCCGCGGCCGGAACCCTCCACGGGCTCCCGGCCATGGCCGCACTGTTGCAGGGCACCCTGCGCTTTGCGCCGCTCCCAGCCCCGCCGTGGCTACTAAAAGGCCGGGGCGAGGGCGCCCCCCCGGTGTTTGGGGGTGGGGGGGTGAAGAGCCCTCCCCCAGCGCTACAGCGGAGGTCGCCGCCCCAGGCTGGGTTTTGGGGCCGGGAGGTTCCCGTACGCCAGGCGCGGCGGTAAGGTGCGGCGAACAGCCTGAACGTCCCCGCGTCGGGCGGGCGAGCCGGAGCGGTGGGAGGGGAGCAGCAAACCCCCGGACCCCTTCCCGGCGCAGACACGGGCGGTGCGGCAACGATTAAGGGCGGAAAACAAGGAGAGGTAGCTGAGGCAGGAGAGAGGGAGAGAGCAGGAGGAGCGAGGCGGAGTTGGGGAGATGTAAGTAGAGGCAGAGGGGAGCGGACGCGCAAGGCGGCCGGCGGCAACCGGGAAGGCTCGGCCAGGTCTTTCCGGACGGAGATAAGGCTCGTCTCACTGCGGGCGTAGAAGAGCCCGTACAGGCTCCTACGAGCGCTTGCCCGGCGGCAACGACCCGGCTGAAAACCCTAAATACAAGTTCTCTCTAGAAGGAGAAGCTATTTCAGCATGGAGAGGAGCAGATGCAGAATTTCAAAGCTAACACGACCCTCCCTTCGTGCTATAGAAGGTCTTTTGCTATTTCATCTTTTCGTACAGACAAAAGTTTCCTCCCCTTCAGACCCAAACTTGGCATATTGCTACCTGTACATAGCACGAGCTAAGGCTGACTTCAGTATGTTTGCTTACTGCTAAGCATTTTCTCACAGCTGGAAAAAGGACAGCAGTTTAGGCAGTATCCACATTACTTGGGACCATTCCTATTCAGTTTCACTTGCAGGTGCTCAGTCCTTGGCTCAGGCTCTTGGCTGAGGTCAGCAGATAAAAATGCTACTAGATTTTAAAAAGCAAGGTTTCTGTTGGAATTACTACTGCACTTTTTAATATTTTGGACATTTAGCCTACTATTTAAGTTGCTTGAAGCTTTATTTACTGTTTATGATTTACTATTTTTCCCCCTCCCAATTCTTCAGGAAAATATCAGCAACTTACTGAGTCCCACTGTGCATGAAGATTAATCGCTTACCCACTCTTAACTACCATAAAGTAGGATTGGGCTTTACATTCTTAAGTGTTTTGCTTGTGTTCTGCTACCTTTTTTAACGTCAACACATGTTTGAAGATAAAGAGCATAGGGAGACCAAATACACTTCTCTGGCTTTTTTTTTTTTTTTTTTTAAAGCATAAGGACTATCTCATACATTAGTTCCATCTATATTAGACACCAGTTCTGGGCTCTCTGAAAGATTTCTCTGGAGTGAGGACTGAGCCCCTGGTATGGCTGATACTAACAAATTTTTACTGAGACTTGTCCTCTCAGGAACTCAAGTATGTCCAGCTTATTTTTCTCAAGTCCACAGGGTATTTCTTGACAAATGTAACTGGACTAATCAGTAACAAAGACATTGCTGATTAATAACTTACAGATAGAGAAGGGTTTTCTGTTCTTGATAGATTCAAAACAACTATGCTGAGTTCTGTTCTTTGGTAGGAACCACACAATCAATAACCCAAGTTACCCACTGAAATGTGTGTACATCTACATATGTAGATAAGCATGCGAAGTTCACAAAACTCAAATTTTTTCCATCCTTATTCAAATCTAGGCATTGTTCTATAAGAAACAATGCCAGTGCACAAGGTTTATGTATAAGTGTGTGCTGTTTCCATCAGCTTTCCATCCTTGAAGGTAAGGCAAATTTTCCCTTAAAATAAATGCAATGATAGATGTGTTCAATTGCAATTTTTATCTCAAGTGTGTTGGGCAGAAACAACCATTGTGTATGTGTATATAGGTACAAATTTGATTTCTAAAACTCAATAGCTGTACAGGACTTTGGGGATAGCAATATTGTAGTCCTTAAAAACCTCAAGAACTGGATCAAGGTTATAAACCTCAGTTCCGGGCTAAGGCTTTAGGATTGCACAACTGGAATTCGTCTGTTGCATTATCAAACCCCTTTAGAAACACTCCTACTAACTAAAAAAAGCAGAAGGGTAAACTTGGAGTAGAAATTGTCACCAAAAACCTTTCAGTAGGGTACATAACCATCCAGCAAAGAACAAAAACTGAAGATAAATCAGCCCCTAAAATCTGACCGTTTTGAGTGTATAGATGAACACTCACATAGTGAGAACATCCACTGAAGCTTCCCATATTAAAATATACTTTCAAGGTTGTTTTTTTTTTAAAAAAAAAAAAGCATCTAAAAGCCTTTTCATAGTTCCTAATAAATTGCCATCTGATTTCTGCCCTGGCTGAAGTCCTGTCAACATAAGGAGGAATACCTAGGGATTTTTAGGAACTTTAGCATTAACCCAGAGCTATCCACTTCTGCACCTCTTTTAGACACAGATCTGGTAGGGTCAGTAGGCTAACACTACATGTCTAAGTGGAATGCTAAGGATGTCCTCAGTAAGCAAAAATCTATTTACAGTAGGTAAAGAGACCTCAAAAACCCTAACAAAGATCAAGTTAATTTGTACAGTGTTTAATTTGTATAGTTTTATTTTTCAATTCAAATAAATAAGCATTTGTCCTGGTTTGAAATAAAACAGAACCAACTTTCTGTGCGGTAATTTTACTTCTTAGCTAGGCCTCTTTTAACTCTCTGAAATTAACAGCATATTGTGCAGAAAACTGTTCTTAGAGTGGTAAGAGCAGTGTTTAGGTGCACAGAGAGGCTCTTACTTCTTACCATAACAATCAAGGTCAGCTAATTTCACTATTTGCCCAATAAGAAGGTTGGAAATGGAAAATCACTGAGGGGTCCCACCTGCAGGGAGGAGCAGACAAGACAGGTGACCCAAACCTGACCAGCAGGGGTATTCCATCCCGTCTGCCTTATGCTCAGTATAAAAGCTGAGGGATCAAAGGGTCAGCTCTTCTTTTTCAATGGCTGACATCCAAGGAGGACCCTGTCTGTTCATCTGCCTTTGATCCTGATCCATGTGTTCCTGACTCCAGAGCTGGAATCCAGTTCTTATCCATCACCGAGTCCAGTCTGGCAGATCACCACTGCCTGTCAGTGATGTCATCCTGGGAGCTTGATATTGTTTTGTATATCTTGTATCTATTTCATTATCTCCTTTTTATTTTATTAATATTTCACATCCAATGACTTTCATTAAAGTAGTTTAGTTCCTTCTAAATTCCTAGATCTCTTTATCTCTCTTCCTCTTCTCCTTGGAGCAAGAGGTAGGGGGAGAGCATTTGTCAGCAGTCATTGGTCAATTTGGCCTAAACCATGACAGCATTCCATGATTGGAGATTCAGGAGATGCTTAAGAGTGTTGTATCAGCGTAACGACTTCTCACTTTTTAAATGAACAGAAGAAAACAGAAGTATACAAGAGGATATTTAAATCATGACAAGAATGGAAGTAAACAAATGCACTGATTTAGAAGTTTTTTACATAAATTTTTTTTAGGGTTAAATCATAGTATTACTATGAGGACACAAGGTATTTAAATCCATGCATAGAGCAAGAAAGCTCCCTCTGAAGTTTAAGTAAATTGGTTTAAGTAAATAGTCAGTCTTCACTTAGAATTGAGAATCTTCCAACACTGTACAAGTGCATACAATAGCTTCATGAAGTTCATATAACAATTTTGCATATTATTGTAAAAATACAATTACTAATTAAGAACTTTGTGATTATTACAAAACATTGATAAACATTGTGTTGAATTTTCCTAGGCAAACAGTGTATGACCAACTAAAGGTACACACATATAAGATTGAAAATGTAAGTACCAAGTACTCCATCTATAATATTCTTTTCCTCACAGATGAGTTAGCTCTTAGCCATATTTAATTAAAAACAGCTAGCAATTTGATATTGGAAGTGACTGAATACTATTCAAATTTTAGGAATGTCTCTTATGTTTAAACAGAGAAAAAAAAATTCTCAAGCTGCCATTCTCAGGACCTCTTTAGACTCTCCATCTTGCAGCTGCAGAGCACAAATGAAGTCCAGGAGCTCCCCATGGGATGCTCTAATAGGCTTTTCATACCTTATGTCTCCCCTACGATGGAGCCAGTGGCTTCACTGAGTTTGATTGACAAGGTAGAGCAATTGGGCAGTGACACATACAAACAACAAGGAATCTCCCCCATGCACTAGGCTCCTAAACTCATGGCTTTGCTGTCCCTTTGCTATTTTGCAGCAGTATTCTAGGGTACTGAGACAAGGCTTGCAAACAGCTATAGATTTTGAAAAGACTGACGTTTTACTTGTGTAATCTTAAGCACTAAGTGTCAGATCCAAAACATGCTGCCCAGACAAAATGGTATTCTGCCACAAGGAGAGGGGGAAAGAACAAGCCTTGAGTATATGGCTACAGAATCCAAATACACCCTTGGGCACTTCTGCTCAATCCCCTCACAAAAGATAGGTTCCGCAGAGTGACGGGGAAAGGAAAGTCACCTAAAATCATGTGCTCCTGCACACACACCAGTTCTACTCTGGACAATGAGCAGAAGCAGCATTTGCCTTTAAATGTATTCCAGACTGCCCAATTAGTAAGGGCATGCAACAACACCACCACCACCAACTGCTCCTCTTCTCTCCACGAAAGTTAACATCTCATGGACCTCAATAATTGTACCAGAAAACCAAGGGAGAACTAGACAGCTGTAAGGGGAGAGGCATATTCTGAACCAACGTACTTTCCAAATCAATTTAATGTAGTTAGAAACCCACAAGCATATGCACTGGCTATCTATGAAAATAAAATCAGGGGTAAATTATCTAACCACACATGGCAGTCCAGAGCAGAAGCAGATATTGCCTTACGCTTCAATTAAGAGCAAGAAAGTAGCTAAGACCATGACCAAAGGCTAGACAACACTGTTTCATACATTTGTATTTCTATAAGTATATGCGACATTCTAAAAAGTTTCCAATGTCCATCTTTTAAAACTGCACGTATATACAAATGTAGTGAGATCCCAATGGTTAATATGCGCATTTGATGAAGCATAGAAATGAAAGTAGCCTTTGATTCTTCTCACTTAAGTTTCAAAAACATTTCAGTGTACACACACACTTCATCCGTGTTTGATTTCTGGTGGCCAAGTAGCTATGCAGGGATGTTTACTGAGTGCATGGCACAGGTTTCCTGCTCTCCTTCATGCTGCAGGTGTTCCTTCTGTGACATTTCCTGACTTTACAGAAGATACAAAGACAAACTTCTGCCCAGGTAGGTCAGGTTGTTAATTTATCTAATACTCTACTGCCTCTCATCTTCCTTCCATCTTAAATAAGTAAAACCTAAACCATGCATTCGGGTTCTTTGAAATGAATAGGCTAGTCCTTCTCAATACCTCTTAGTATTCTTTAGAATAACTAGAAGGTCAATGAGGTTGTTCACATGAGCACTGCCAATATCAGAGAGGATTACAGAATCAATAACTGCCCTCAAAGATCTGCTCGGGTAGACTAGCCAGCCTTTCATGCAAGCAGCCCAGGTACTCCAGGCAAAACTACTCTGGCAGAAGGCAGCTGGAAAGCTTTAACTCTTTCACGCACAGAGAAGCTGCCTGTTCACCTCTGTGTAGGGCAGACAAAACCTTTGTGGAGCAGAACAGGAGCACATTCATGATACAGTGTCCACTGTAGGGGTTTGAGGTGTGGGTTCCTCTAGCTGTCACCCTAATGGAAGAGAAACTATACAATTTTCGAATGCATTTTGCTGCCTATGAAAGTTGGTAGGTATGGAAGATAGACAAGAAAAAAGTCAGTTAATGGAAGTTTAAGAAACCTTAAGCTATAGCAAATGCCATGTATTTTACCACAATGCAGAAGTACAGCAATAAATTTTATCCATTAAATATTTATGGATATAAAAGGATTAAAAAAAAAAAATCACATACAAAACAGTTACTAGGTATTGATACACCTTTCCGGATTTCATCACTGTAAATTCTAGTTCACACAAAATGAAAATGTTTGTCATGGCAAATATTTAATTCATATCTTTTCTCCAATTCATTCTAATCAAGATGGATTACATAAATTCAGCCTTCCACAGCAATTTGGTCCATTTTATCAAATCTGCAATCTAGCAATTTTACTACAAAACCAGCAAATTTGTCCTTAGATCCATTCTTTAGCAAAATATAATTAGATAACTTTGCTCACCCACAACTGTTAGAAGCTACTGCCACTTGGAGAGTTACTCCCTATATTTACAAAAGAAAAAGCGGTTGAGTGGCTCTAAGAATTGACCATTTCTCATATTTTAAAGGAGACAATGGCATGGTTTTTTGGTAATATTTAATGACTGATGGATTAAAAGAAGATAACATATAGAAAGAGCAGTAGGGTTGGTCAGAAGTCTTCGGAAACTGAAATCAAGTTAACCCCCTGTTGTATTTGTAAAAGACACCATTTTAACCCTCTACTGTTAGGTTTTAGTGCTATTATTCTTTTTGTAGGTATAACTCAAACTTAGGCATCTGAGCTGAATCTGTCTCTGAAGATTCCTAAGCTCTGTAGCAACTATTCCAATTGTTCCAATTGTGATGAAGAAATATGGAAGAAGCTTAGACAAATTGAAACCAAAAAAATCATTTCGGTATTCTGCTAGGAATAGACTTGAGGTTGTCCGGTATTCGTATCGGAGTTTTTCCACACAGGTTTATCATCAACAGCATACTGGGCATTTTTGGCATGTGATGTGCTGCTACATTGACACAGTGATATACCTGCTCAGGATCTGTGAAACCAGATGCCACCCATCTTACCTGCACCATCTGCTCTGACATAGATATCAGAGGATCCAAGTTCAAATTCTAGCTGTTGTATGTTAAATATAAAGAGGATTTAGTTGGCTTCTAGTCAGTGATGCCATTCTGCTCTAGGGAGTCATGTGCACACTCAGACATTCAGGGGATCTGATCCATATCTTTCTTTGGGACAAAGATGCTTGTGTTTCTTAAAAAAATTAGAGCAAAAGTGCATTGCTAGCTCACAGCAGTACTTTTCTGAAATACCAATTCTGTGAAGTGAGAAATAGTTCCTACTTGTTTAGATTCCCTGTAAAGCAGAAAAAAAAAGGGTACTCTACTCTTGATGGTAACCATTTGAAAAATAAATCCCCTTTTCACCACCACAAAATATCTCTACCCATATGTAATCTTTAAATGGTTCTAGAATTAGCCTTCTCTTTCTTAACGCACTATTTCTCTTTATGCTAAATGACAAAGTTATTCAGATTCATGGGACAATAGAGGATGAATGTAGGTGCTTGTAGTATTATCAAGCTACTCAAAACAGCCCGGGGGAGCGGGGGAATTGAAAGGGGGAGAAGAAAGCAACAAAAACACTTTTCAGGGTTTATATGTCAAGTAAGTAAGAGTAGACTAGAGTTCACCTGAAGGTTTTGCTTGTTTTCTTTTTTGACAAAACAGTGCTCTTCCAAAGGCAGGCACCAATTTGGCAGAAAAACCAGCTTTTCAACACAGACATCCACTTCAGTGTATGAAGTAGATACTTAAAATGTAGAGAGTGCTCATTAAGCCAGCAGAACCAGCAGGCTCCAGGCAGGAATCAGGAGGCAGGTTCAAGCCTGGGCTCCAGGCAGCACAGCTACATGGGAGAATGGTGCCCAAAAGAAAACACTTGGCACACATTCCCCAGGCAGCCTGGGGCAAACAGTAAAGTGAGCACTTGAACACGGGTCTCCTACAACCCAAATTAATATCTAGGCTACACTAGATCCGGGGAATCCACCCCCTTGGAGAATCTCAGGGTACCCTTAATACAGCATAACTATTAAGGCTTTCCCACTTCTGACATCTCAGCATGCAGTTTTTCGCCTACTCTGGTCACCACTTGGCTGTAAAGAAGCAGCAAAAGACTTGAAAAGTTCACTTTTGCCATGCCCCAACTTCAAGAAAATAGTTTCTGACTTAAGTGTTATAGAGGACCAAGCCCATAAAATCTACAAAAAAAAACCCTATACACAGGATATATATTTCTTGACATGGCTGCCCACAGTAGGACGTTCAGGCACCCTGCACGTGCACCTAAATTAGCTGTCACACATTCCAAGGCACAGTACTGATCCTGCAAGCATCACTAGAAAGATGCTACTCAGTAAAGTGATGCTACTCATATGCAGTAGAAATAATTAATGCTGTGTCTCATTGTTTGATCCCATGTTCCTTTGCCTTTTAACATGTACATCTGATTTCCCACACGCTTATTTTATACCATCATTGTTCTATTAATAAGAACTGGCACAATGTAAGCAAGCGCTAGACAACTTTGTGAAAAGGAGGTCCATTCACAGTAACATTAAACAAATGCAAGGCTAGAAAAGAAAAATAAAAAAAAAAAAAAAAGAAAGAGAAAGACAAGAAAAAAGAGCTCTCCCATCAAAGCAAGATGCCCCTACTTAAGCAGTTTTGCTTAGGTAAGGGCGCGACCACTCATTGATCAAAGTGTCACGTATAAGACACTTGCACAAAACCATCAGAATTCTTCTCCCATGATCCTCAACTATCCATGGAAAGCAAAAATCCAAGACTCTGGCTAAGGCAGAAGGAGGTCTATCAACTTATCTCTCCAGTACTATACACACAGTCAATATATAAGTCATTGACTTCACATAGTAGTCAATATACACATATATTAACTATATATACACTGAGCCAGTAATAAAGCAGGAGATGAACTGGACACTACAGGCATTGTTTGAGTGCTCCACACTGGTCCTACTTTCTTCCAAATCCCCTGTCTAGAAGCAGACACCATCAATAGAGCAGTAACAACTAATACTTACCAGTAGTCCCTCAACAATGCATATACATATACAGCACTATATTAAATCTAACAATTATTCCCAGTTTGGTCTCAAACAAAAATTAAGAATAAAGATAGGAATACCTTTTCAAGTATTCCTGATTGATTGGCTTTTAATATATTTCAGCAATACCCTTGAGGTTAGTATTTGGCAGTTTAATTTCCTAACATGGATGTTGTCATATTTTGTATCTCTAGAATAATTCTCAAATACACAGAGTCCAGAACTGTACAGAGGCAACAATCCCTTCTTTCTGAATAATGCTCCTCTTCCTAATATCAGGAAAATCTCGTGTTTGCGATTATTTTTACGTTTAATAATTCTGTGCTCTGCAAGGTGATAGAACTGCTTTATGTTCAATATCCACATGTGGAAAACTGCACTGAAAGCTTCCTGTAGATTTTTGTATCTCTTATCAGAGCTCACTGTAAAGTTATCACTCTGTTCAACTGAAACTATATAACATTAGAAGACTCCAAGATAAGCTGTTAAAGAATCATATTCTATTACTCTGCCACATTGTGTTGAAGCTGGTAAGTGTGAGGAAATACAAAGCTCTAAATGTCAAAGGAGATTTTTCATGCTAAAAACTGCAGGTAGTGTTGAAGTGTAAAGTGTTTCTCCGAGCTTTAGTAAAAGATCAGAAAGTTTGCTAGGCTAATATTAAAACTCTTCATTAACACCACTTTGAAGCAGCAAAGAATGCAAATAGGCGTAATCTGGTCATCAGACATCTCCCGAAAGCACTTCTTTGCACAAAGGACAATGAATTTATAGACCATACTTGATAGCAACTTGCAAGGTCCACAACATACAAGCTCACAAGCAGTTTAAACACACCACAAGCAATCAGGGGCCTAAGCAGAGCTGGCTGTGCACAGGTACAGCAGCAAACACAAGACATCTGATGTATAAGCAAGGTTAACACAAACAGGTAAGAGACCCTGAGGAGGTATAAAATACTATCACTGCACTGAATTGTAAATAAAATTACAGCCAACTTAGAATATATTCACCCGTTTCTCTCCTTCAGCCAGCCTCACACACACTTAGGCACTCAGACCCAACCAACTGGTATTTACTTGTATAATCTTAGTCACTACAGTCAATCAAAAGCAATTTACCCACTCACACCATAATAGAGCTTGAACAAAAGAAGTTATTTGCAGCTTGAGTCTTTGAAAGTTGATGCTTTAAAGACTTCGTCTATTAAAGTCACATATCATTGTAGTTATAATTTAAGAAGTAACATACAAACTTACTCACTATGACTGCAAAATATTGCCTTAACCTTGATAACAGCTTAATCAGTAAGAGAGAACAGCTATACTGATTTATATGGGTGATACCAACTCAGAATATGGCTGCACTAGTTTAAAGCAAGTTTGAAGATCACATGGCATTTTAGATTCAATTTTTTATGTGGGGCACACAAGGAACCTCAGTGGTACCAACACAGGAAACTGTTACTCCCCATCCACAAACAACACAACTTTAACTGTTCCAGAGAAACAGTGAGCTTTTCCCAAGGTCAGAAGTTGGACCTCTCATGGTGTCCTCTAAGGGTTTGGGGCCTAGGAAGTTGCTGGTTTGTAGCAGGTGTCAAAGAACACTCTGCAATGTGCTGTTATCATGGCAGGCTTCAGCTAGGAGCATAACCATAATACAGTAAGAGCCCTAGGTAAAACAAATTTGGCTTTCACATCAGAAAAATAATTGCCTAAGAAGTGGAATGCCACAGAGCTTTGTCTTGTTCTCTCTCTTGATAAAATAGTGTTATATCATCTGGCCTCCTAGTATTTCTCAGTATTTGCAAATATTTTGGTTAGTTACGTAGGTTGGTTTTTTTTTTTTAAAAAAAACCCCAACATAAAGCCTACTTACAATATGAAATAGAAGCTAAGCAAGGAAAAAAAATTAAGAGTAATTTGAGAGATATTCAATTGTGTTATCAGTAAAACAAACCTTCCCAAGTTTAGAAATGCAAGACAACTGAGAAAAAACTAAAGTCATTCAAATCCATAGGAAGAAGAGTTGCCTACCTCTACAGGTGATAGCAAACACTCATTTTCCTAGATTTGCCAATGCTCTTTAAAAACTTGCACCACTACTTTAAGGTCTGATTCTCCTGTCAGGTGTTAGAAGCAGGTGTTGCTGGTCTGACCTGATTGGCACCAGCCTTCATTTACAGCTGGGGAAGGGACTGCACACCCCCATTCCAGCAGCTGAGACTAATGGAGTTATCATATGCATGAAATTACCTTGTTGCTCTGAGTTTGCAAGACCAGGGGCTAAATAAGAAAATAAACAAGCTTTAGATTTTAACTATAGTATTTCTTTGGAATTTTTGTGCAGTTTTTTTCAAGCTTTTCGCTTTTGAGTGGAACAGACTTTACAGCAAAACCTTCTATAATTAGTACCTTCTTTGAAGGCAGAAAGGGAGGTTTTAGATCACAGAACAACCACATTATCACAAAGAGCCCACCACAAAAAGACTATTGTAAGTTTCCTATTACAAACATTGAAGTCCTTTATTTAAAAAAAAAAAAAAAAAAACCAAACAAAACCATCCCCCTCCGTTCAGAAGTAACTCCCTCATCAAAACTTTTTTCTTTCCCCACTCCAATAGCATGTTTGGAAACACTGAACAAGGAGAGCAGTTCATTTCAGGCTGCAGCATGCGTACAAGTACTCATCATAGCCTGCATTTGTAAGCTATTAGTTATTCTGCATTTACAGCATTGAGTTTCACAACAAGTGTAGATGAGTTTATGAATTTATGTGCTTTGAAAAGCCAAGATGCAAGCTATCATGACTTAGTTCCTCTGACACTTATTTAAATCTTTGATTTGAACAACCACTCAGAGGTTCTAAAGTTCTCAGCTAGTCTAAAGTTCTCATCTGAAGAATACCATGGCTGTACTATAGATGTACTTACATATTTCTAATTCTAATTACTTACCTAACCTTAAGAGCATAAGTTTATTATAAACAAAAGTGTGCCACAGCATGGCATTTTTTCAAAGCTTTTACATTCCCTGTTTTCTAAACTCTCCTTAAATGTAATGCCTTTCTTATTATCATTTATATTAGAATTAGTGTTAATATTACTATTAGTATCATTGCTTGCCATTACCAAAGGTAAAAAAAGGTAGGATCATCTTCCTACTTCTCTTAGTTACTGTCTTGGTTATAGATCTATCATTTGCATTAGTCTTAATTGCACTTGAAAACACACTGAGTTATGCTCTGGGTCTGCCTGCCTTCCAGGATACGGGCCTGAATTTCTTGATCTTAAATGCATGTTTCTTGGTAAATGAAATGCAATGGTCTTTTTATCCCTGTAATATTAGAAATTGTAGCACCTATATTCCTCAGACTGAATCCACACCTCTTTACAGTAAATTCTACATACCCTTAGATTAATGTTACGATTTTCTACAAGCTTTTCTTAAGAGAAACAAAGTATTCTTTAAGTAGCAAAGGTTTGTTTGTGATCTTTTGCATGTCTTCTATAATTTGTACCTCAATAGTTTGTTAGGCAGGATTTCTAATTTCTTATGGACTAATTTTTCTAAGGAGGCATGAACAAAAATGCAATTAGTGTTGCTTACCTAAAAGCACACACTTTTACATATTTTCTTACAGGATATACAAAATAGCAAGGGCATCAAAAGAGCTTGGAATTCTTCCTAAACTATTTTAGAAAGCCCAGTCTGCCATGATGTTCAGGGCAAACCCCCCCAAACAAACAAAACCCTCAAAACAAACCAAATGCATTTCTAGGTCTCAATAGACACTATTTTTTCTTATTTTCAACTAGGCTTTAATTGAAAAATTTACCCTGACCTGAGATTTATGATCTTTTTGTAGCAGTAGGAAGCTTACAAGTTGGCTATTGGCATTTCTCTGACAGTTTTTGCTCTGTCTGCTCTGTAATAATACAATACTTTAAACTGAGTACACCAAACATTAAATGAAGCAGTAATAAGCAGGCAGAGAATATTTCCTGGACATTAGTGACAGAGAGAAGCTATATCCCTTGGGATCACTGTTAATAATCACCTTATGTGATTATTAACAGTTCAGAAATATCCTGCATACTGTGCTTTTTTGCTTTGAAAGGTTTTAAAGAAAAATCGCTCTTGTTAAGATATTTTATAATTAACAATGATTTTGATCAAAAAATATAATACAGAATATTTCTAAATATTCCTTTGATTTAAATCAATGTGGGGGATTTGTATTGCTCAGCATCAAGTTCAGCAAATATTTCTCAGTATAATCAATTTAATCCGATTAGTGGAAAAAGTCATTGACTACCCATAACAGAATTCTTTTGTCCCTGTAGCGCTATACCTAGCAGTTCTTCAAGAACTTTTAGAATCTAAAGGATGCATGAGAGTTGTCTGTGAGACTCTAAAACCTTAGGATTTAAAAAATACAGTAATTTCTGTTCTGCTTACCATTCTGACAAGTTACCTCCTCATCTTTGTATAGCAATGAAGAGGTGTCCATGACCAGAAATATAAATTATTGACAGCTGGCTTTAAAAAGGTATCTGTAGAGATTTTTCCTGCGTGCTAAGCTTAGGGTTTGTCAAAAACCCCCCATGTTATAATCTTTAAGTGCAGTGCTAAGGTCCTGGCCACACAAACCTGTTAACACTAGTGAAACCTCGGTCCCTCTGAAGTCAAAAGGAGCTTTGCTACCAAGTTCCACAAGAACTTGGTTAATCACTATCAAAGTTTCATATTTCATTCAGTTCTTGGAATACCTATTCTGCCTAAGTACAGAAGAATATCTTTGCAGGTTTCAAATACCTGCACACTTATCAAATAAGTATGTTTAGGACATCCAGCAAATACCTGTGGAGTAGCAGGTCCTGAGAAATGGAGAACAATTTAAAGCTTCATAAAAAGGTGTTTTGCTATGTTGGGCCCACCGTGTGTTGCAAACAAGGTGAGCACAGGTCCTTCTTTTGGGCAAGTTCCCACTCCCTAGAATACTCTTCTAGAAATAAGATTTAATTTTCTATCAAATAAAAAGCCTAAACGTAAGTAACCACAACATGGAACACTTTTTTACCTTTTAAAGGGAAGAGAGTTGGGGCAGCAGTCATTTGATTTGTTTTCATTTGTTCATTTATCTCCGTTCAATGGAAAACAGAAAAAGGGAAGACAGGCAGGTATTTACATTGAAACTAACAGCACTTCTACCATTCTTGTTTAAGTCATCTTCCCTGATGCGTAGGAAAGAGTTTCCAACTATCTTAGTGTAGGTGTACACATCCCATCTTTTCCACATAAGCTTTTGCCCACACAACTTTGGCAGTTGAACAACTAAATTTATGAAAGTGGTACAGGGCTCTGGTTGGCTATGTCTAAAAAGTAGCTATGTCAAGCAAGAAAAAGAATTCAGGTCAGAGTCATAAGCCTCATTTAGGAAGAAAGGTTTAGTTACAACATGATTGAACAAGGTATTTTACTGATTGTAATGGCTGCATGCCTGCACTAGGTTACCATGAACTCCAGACCTTGGCCTCATCTCAGCTACCTTGGTCTCCAATCACCTCCCCTGAATACAGTTCTATCACGGAGGTGACTTGATGTTTTCAGGACAATCCCACTTGACTACATCTTTGAAGGCATCAAGACAAACTTCTGCAACAAGACTCAGCCCAGTCACAGTTCCCCTAATGATCCCACTCATCCTCATGTTCTGCTATCACTTTCCCTGGTTATGCTCTCAAAGTCAAGTTGTTTCTGTGGCACACCCCAGAGCTACACAGGTCACTGCAAACCTCCTCTAAGCCCCTCAAACCACATTTATGGAGGAGGAACTATAGAGTTTAGGAGGGGTCTAAATAGTTCAGCTTTTCCTCTCCACTAACAAAAATTCTTGCAACTTTGCTCCCCCAAATTTCCTCAGGGCTGCCCAGTTTGTTTGCCTTTTACAGGACTTTATTGACTGACCCGCTCTCACTCATTTGAAGCTGGTAATATTACTCAATTCTTCAACAGGAGAAGGTGAACCAGAGCAGACACAGGTGCAGCTCAGCCCCAGTGCCCTCTCAGGGCCAATACACCCTGTCATGCTACCAACAGTCCAGAAAATAGAGTCTCAAGCTCCCATGAACCTTGTCATTAGTTGCAAGGTAAGAAAAATCACCAAAGTTACCTAGAAAAGAATTGATCAGTAATTACTTATTAATCATGTTTTTCTGAAGGGGTCTTAATTGCCTTTGCCTATAAGAAAAATGTGTTGAAGTTTAGATCCAGCTCCAGTATGCTGTACATCATTTGAAGAATAAAGATGGCCTTTGAGTGGAAATTGATGCCAAAACAATGCAACAATACAATGAAATAGTGTTCCTCTACAAACTAAAACTTGTTATGAACAGGGGAAATAAACAGACTAGCCAAAAAAGAAGATACTAGAGCTTGACTTACAGATTAGATAGATGTGACCAATGTAGTTATAAATTTGGAGGCATGATAATGTGATATAAAATATTCTGCTCCAGAGACAATATTGTTTTAAAATGAAAGATTTTTCTTTTCTCATCCTCAGAGAATGGCCGCTCATTGACTTTGAATTTAAGTGAGGTGAGTGCACTAATTTTTTTTCATCAATATTTAGTATTCATAAATTATAATTCATTGTTAGTTAACATGCTACTTCCAAAACAAAAGAGGAAACATTTGGAGGGAACTATGTACAGTGTGCATCTGTTTGCACAAATGAAGACACTCTCCCTTTTTCACCCTCCAAAACACCAGAAGCAACTTTTCCTCTTTTTTAATTTTCTCATAGAAAACACTCAAAAACTTGAGACATGTAAATGATCCGTCTGTCTGCTCTATAATCTCTTACATGTGGGCAATGACAATGCTTTGCTTTAAATCAGCCTCATTTAGAAGGGTCATAGTGATTTACACAGGTAGGGAGAACCAGGAGACAGATTCAAGTAACATTACTTAGTTAACAACAACACTCTGTTGGCAATGACACCTAAAAGCATTTGATTAATCTTGTTGTCCTTGACATGCTCTCTTTATGGCAGCAATACATAATCTGCTGTATTCAGAGGCTTCCTGGATGTCTGACAACTTCACCCTCACAATTGACTGACTTTCTTGTACTTGTAATGTATGGTTTTAACAAATCCTACTTGTGTCTAACCTCTTCTCATACAGCCAGTGTGTCCAATTATGTAACTTGAAAATTTCTGCAAAAGAGGTAAAGCTCCAAACTCCTTTCCTCCAACCTGAAGTCCTGCCATTCATCTGTCCCCTGTCTATAAAACAATACTGTTATCCACGGTTATGATACTCAGCCAAAAAAAATAAAAAATAGACTGATCAGTTACCACAAGGGAACAAATATCAAGTTACTTCGTACTAAAATGACAATTCAATATGAAGCGCAATTACATTTGCTTGACTTGAAAACCTGTCTTCACAACTAGTGAAACAAACGAGTACAGCAAAGCCAAAGCAACTCAGTAAAACTGAGGTTTTGCAGAATACCTCCTGCATCCAGCCTATTAGCAAGGTGGAAGGACAGAGGAATATAACTAGAATATGCATACAAATAGGGCAGAGACAGCAGGGCAGACCTGTTCCCATCCTCTCCAAAAACGGCCGTCAGAGATAAACAGCAATGGCTGCATGGGGAGGAAGTCTCATTTCATTCTCAGTACAGTACTGCACCCAGATGTTTCACAAAATAGCTGTCCAGGTGAGACTTCTTTCTCCCAGTGCCACTAGGCTGACTTAGCTCTGGCTACCCATATTCCCAAATTTAGGGGGCAAGTTACAAAATGGGATCCTGGTGGATAGTGATGACAATCTTTGAAATTTCATCCTTGGGGAAATGTCTCCAAATGTAAAATGAATCTTTTATTATTTTGTTTATTCTGATTTTCATTATCAATATCTTGTTTTTTGCTTGAATGTGATCCAGTGAAGCACATTAGTGAATTCTGTGGTCAGTCTCATGTCTACAAAAAACCCAGCCCCAAGATGAGATGTAAGATACAAGTCCTCCTGTGCACAAATTCTTGCAGTATCACTATGTGGCCTCATATTTAAACTCCCCTGTAGGATAGCTTTTCAAACATTGCTGTTTTGGGGCATTCCAGACATAATACTATTCAAAGGTGGTTCGTTAAATGCTTACAGATCTTTAAAATAACGTCACAGGTCTGTTTTCAAAATGCACAAAAGCCAGGAGACTGAGAGTGAATCCTGAAATAGCAGTTCTAAACTTCCTCCTCCCGCCTGTGCCTAAGCATGATTGCACACTCAAGTGCAGGCATACACCTGTAATATACAAGCACAATGAAATAAATTAAAGATGGGGTTTCCGTCCAAATCCTGATTTCATGGGGGTGTTTTGCAGTTTAAGACATACTCCTAAACCCTTTTTTCCTCATATCCTTTGGTGCAATAAAATTGACATATTGTACATAGAAGAAAAAAACATTATGTTGAAAATAGATGGAAGGTCCTACTCCAGCTCACTGATGAGATTACCAGTGATAGATCTACTAGGCAACTGAATGATCAAACAGCATTCTCTAACATATTGATTATCCATTTACATCGAAGGTGAACTCCTTCAATGAGATTCACAGAAAAATTTAATTCATAAAACAAGGGTCCTTCAGACAGTCCTTCATTTATTATATACCCACAAGAAAAACCAGTGGAAACATTCAATATCAAAGACAAATAATTCTCAAGAAAATTCCAAAATTAAGTTTCTGCTACAGACATATCATGGAATTCAAAGCTTTTATTCATGCATTCGAAATTAAAATGCAACAGCAATCACCCCCCAAACCTCACCACCATCCCCATCTCCCATATTAGATAGATGGGGATAGCAAACTACCCACAAATTAGCCCAGCTTCTCAGACTGTTTCCTCTTTTTGCACAGGAAAGGTGCTGGAAGTCTTATCCCAGCTGGAGCTGCTGGCAGCGAAGCCGAGCCCCGTGGCTGCTGGGTGGAAAGGGCAGTGGTGGGAGCCTGGCTTGCAGCTGTCACTTCTCACTGGCTGGGCTGCACTGGTCTTGCCCTCTGCCCCAGCCTGTCATACTGACTTGCCTTCTAGTTGAAGTACAAGAAGGAAGAAGATGGCCTCTTTTACTCTGGCAATCTCACTGCACTGTCATTAACATGCTGCGCTACAATTACGAAAAGAAAATTGGAAAAAATGGAGCTACTGCATTTCTCAGCTTTCTCTTGCTCTCCACATGCATCAGTACAACCGTTCATTGCAGCTGTGTGGTCACATGTTTCCAAGGGTATTCTGGCTCCTAATTTCTACTCTGGTTTTTAAATTTCTCCCTGGGTGAAATATATTAATAAATTAGGCCCAAGCCCTATTTGAGTTAGGGCAAGGAAAAAAAAACAGTCAGTGTAAGACTAAAGTAATCCAGCACCTTTGAGAAATCGGGCTAAAATTCTCATTGCCAATATACACTTCACAGCCTCTTTCTTTCTTGGAGAGCTAGTTGACCCAAGCAGGGCTGTCTGCTTTGGGAGATTGTGTCACTGTAGGTCAGACAACAAGTCTTTAAAAACAGTACACAAGAGCAGCAAGATGCATACATCAGCCCAATCCAAATCCCCACCAAGATGGAAAAGATAAACCAAACCTCTTCCCTTTCCACTGTCTTTATTCCTTAGTGCAGATAGAGGTGTGTGTATGTGCACAGACACATGCAGGTTTTTTCATTTGCTATGAGCCGTGAGTAGTTTGCAAGATCTCCTCAGCCAACAGACACGAGTATCAATTTTTGCAGTGAGGAAATGGAAACCCTGGTGCAGAAAAACAGTAATCCACACAACAATTTAATGAGAAAAGTGTTGACAGGGAGCCTTACTACTAAAACAAAGCATAATACAAGCCTACAGTCCTAAAACAGCACTCAAAAGGAAGAAAATACAGCAGATACATTCTCTCACTGTTACAGTGATTTGCAAAAAGATAAGCTGCTAAAGGTGTATTGCGAGACCTGCCTCTTGTTATAGGAGCTTTAAAACTTAGTGTGGAGAGCAAACCTGGTGACCAAGCGATCAGTATTTGTTAGTCTGAGTCACTTACTACTCCAAACAGACCGCTGCAGGTACTGTGATCTTCCTCTCTTGCATGCCCAAGAAGTCATAAAGGCCTTTGAGATTTCAGCATTGTCTCAGAGAACCGTCCCCCATGCTTCCCCAGCATAATAATCTGCCATGGCTAATAGAATAGAATTATGCAAAAAAACCCAGAAAACAAATATTATGTTTCTGTAAATTCCCACCCACAAATCCAGAAACATTAAGGGCTACAATAATTTTCAGCTGGAGTTTGGATCATTTCCTCTAGGTTGTGTTGGTGCCTTACAGTTGGCAGCATCTAAAAAGGGCTCCACATTAGGAGAGAATAGCACACGCAAAACCTATGTCTTAGGAAGCACTCAAGTGCAAGAAGGGATTAAATGTAAGCTCTGTGGACAAGAAAGTTTATAATAACATGCACAAATTCAGATTTTGCTGCTGCAAAGGACATCTTTTGCCTTCCCATAGCATTGCAACTCCACCATCTTCAGCAGTGCAAAGAAAAAGAAGCTGTTGAGCAGAAAGCTGTGAGGAACCAAAGCTCACTGCCTTTCAGGTCTCTTGCCCTGCAGGTAACTTTGATAATTGTAGAGAACCTGGGGAGAAGTATCTGGAGAGTCTGGATCAGCGAGTGACAGACAGACACAGGCAATGATCATGAGGCTGTTAGTGACACCCCTGTACTATACAATTTTGTAAAGATGCCTGGGTTTGAACTGTCAAAGCCTGGATTTCTTTAAGGAATATGTTCATTTCAGCTGGAGTTTTCATGCTTCGATTGAAATAGCTTAATAAAGTGCTAATTCTTTCAAAATAAAAGTCCACGTGAGACGTGACAGCGTATTTTGCATCAAAACATGAGTTAGGTAATTCAACAAACTGAAGTTTTGTACCAGCGTTGCCAGCTAGACTTCCACAGTTGAATACAAATACTACGTGGAGGGCAGAGAGAGAATATACTTTTTCAACAGTTTTGCATTCCAAATGAAAGAATGCAGCAGTGAATAAGGGTAAGTATTATTTCTGAGCAAAACTGCAGTTATGATAATCTACAGTCAGTTGACATTTCTTTTTAAAATTCTTTTTGAATATTTTCCTGGCTATTTATTAGGTAACCAGATAGGCATCTCCTGGAGCTCTTCCTTTCTGTTCAATATAGAAAATATTATAATATCTAATGTCTGGATTTAAATTATTTTTAAGATAAGAAAGAGAGAACAAACCCATTTTAAAATTCTGTATTCTACTCAGGGAAAGATTCAAAATGCCAATGAAGACAAGTGTGATCCAGGAAATAAGACATATAATTAAACAGCATCCAGAGACAACTGTGAACATTGAGATCAAACCTTTGAGGACATTATTATGACAACTAGGCAAAAAAAAAATAATATATATATACACATCAGGATAACCAACACAGAACAAATGTCAGGTGTGAAATCAACCTAAAAGGTTATTGTAAGTGCAAAATCCTAGACGTGTATACTACTGCAAAAATATTTCATTAAATTTTAGGCTGTAATTAAAGTTTACAAATAGTTGTCACCTATGAGTGACACAGAGACTTATGCCTTGGTGAGGTTTTTCATTAAAAATGCATACTAAGAGTCATCTGTGTTAAATGGAGTAAAACCCAGTTAAGAGTGTTTCTACAAAAGGTCTTTTCTATTTGTTTATACAACTGACAAATGTTCATTTTAGGCTGAAATTTAGTAAATTTTATTTGTTTGAGGGACAATTTGAAAATTACATTTTAGACCTGTACTAGGTCTCAGCAGATATTCTTACTGACTGCTTTAAATAAAACTGCACAATGTATCCTGATTAAATAATTAAACATGTTACCCACAACATGCAGGTAATCTGGTAACACCCAACAGGCCTGCAAAGACTTCCTCTTCTCTTTTCCCTTCCTTCTCCTTCAAACAAGCAATCCTGTGCACCAGTATGAATATAGAGGACAGCAGAAAAGATGAGCAACAATTTTGGAACAGTAGAGAAAAATTACATTTTATATTACATCTTATTAATCTTATCGACTCAGATATTTTTTAATTCAGCTTCCTAGTCCTCAGAATTAATTGTGGTCCTCCCACAGTAGTAATTTACATTATAGATAAAAATAGCTATGAGTAGGGCAATAGTTCTTCAGCTGTTATAAATGCAGCTCTTATACTATGAAATAGCTCCCCTAAATATTCTCTCTACTTCAAGCGGCAACAGGACATCGGGTGCTTCAGAGTTGTGTCTGATAAATTCAAACATGAAAATCAGAAAAGAAACAAGATTTTTTTTTATTACTAGGATAAAATTAAATCCAAATCCTTATGCTTATTCTTGGGCAACCAATAACAATAAAAGGTTTCATAAAATAAAAATTTGGCAGCCTTGCAGCTCAAAACTACCTGATGAGACACCTCTGCTCTTGAAACAGGCAGTTTGTCAACTGCACCAGACAATTCAAAACACTTGAATTTTAAGGTGTTTGGGTTTTGTTGGTTTGGGGTTTTTTTGTTTGTTTGGTTGGTTGGTTGGTTGGGTTTTTTTTTGTCCTCTCTCCCCTTTCAGGAGTCTCAGGCCAAAGATTATGCCTTTGCATGAAGGAATGACACTGTACTACCTTCCATAAATGTCATTTCCTGACAGCTGGTTTACAGTTTCTTGTGAGTAATTGTTAGTGACCCCAGTCTCATTTGTTTGGCATCTGGTTCTCATTGCTATTCCAAAAGGGTAGTTGAAGGTCTGAAGTTATTCCCTGCTAGTCTCTTACTATTTACCTGGTCCCTTGATGCCTTGGGGAAAATGTTTTACATCTATTTTCTTACTTTAAAACATTTTACTTCTTTCACTTTCTTGCCTCCCATCCCTGCTCTCTGGTGAGGCAGGTTTGACTAGTTTTCCTGTCTCACATCTGAAGTTGTTTCAGGTTCTGCTTGAAATCACAGTGATACTTCTTCCCTTTGATGCCATGGGCCTACATGTTATGGCCATTCCTTCTTCACAGCTTCATATCTCATGTAGCTTTCTGGGAGCACAGCAATAGCTTTCCTTTCTACGGTCTTTTTTTTTTAAGGTTAGTTTTTAGAGAATGAACTTCTGACCAGTAGTGATTAATGGGTATCAGCTATACATGAAAAATTTTCAAACCTGGAAAGCATCCAAGCTTCATACATTACTGAAAGTGAAGTATGCACTTTACAGCACGCTCTGAAAATTAAGTACTCTGGTTGAAAAAAAACAGTAAGCACCAAGAGGCTAACTCTGCCTACATAAGTATATTACATACCATGATCACAAAAATCTTACTATTTAAAAAGACATAAAACTTCTTTGTTAGATTTTATCTTGAAGACACTACACAGAAAACTCATTTTTTAATGTGCAATAATAAACTCATATAATTAACATACAAATTGATATTTTTATTTACATTTCCCCCCAAGGTAAAGCTTCTATCTTTCATTATAAAAATAGAATAAGATCTAAACTAGAGTTTGTAGCAGCGCTACCTCAAAATAAGTTGAATAATCTGTTGCCATTTACATTTAGAGACTTTTGGACCTGCAGGATATTCTCATGACTTTTTGTGGTGAACAAATTTTAATTAATTAAATATGCATGCTAGTTATTAATTTTGGCACTTTGTTGATTTCTCCTCCCACTCAGGTCTGCTTAATTATATCCAGTTTGTACTCCTTTTTTCAGCTTTGTTTGTTGCTCTGTTCAGATCTGTTTGCAAGAAGCAAAAGCCTATCACATGCTGCATGTGACCATATTAAACTGACAAGGATAGAACTCTTACACTCTTTACACCGGATCAAAATCAACTATAGCAGCCTTCCAGTACCTGAAGGGAGCCTACAGGAGAGCTGGGGAGGGACTCCTTGTCAGGAAGTGTAGTAATAGGACAAGAGGTAACTGCTTTAAATTGGAAGAGGGGAGATTTAGATTAGACAATAGACAGAAATTCTTTCCTGTGAGGGTGGTGAGACACTGGAACAGGTTGCCCAGGGGAGTTGTGGATGCCCCATCACTGGAAGCATTTAAAGCCAGGCTGGATGGGGCTTTGAGCAACCTGGTCTGGTGGGAGGTGTCCCTGCCCATGGCAGGGGGTTTGGAACTTGATGATCTTTAAGGTCCCCTCCAACTCTAACCATTCTATGATTCTATGTAAAAAGCTGCTTAGATAATCTCCAAGTATAAATGAGATACTCTTATTGTTTATCTTAAAAGTCTTCCCATATTTTACCTGCAAAATCTCAAGTATACTGAGCTTTCCTAAAAAAATGAAAAATTAGCCTTGCAGTGTCAAAGCACTGGCTCTATAATGTAGGAACCACAAAGTCATCAGGCTGAAGAAATTTTGATGACTTTTACGCGATTACAAGAGATACCCAAATGTCCTATTTAGCCGTAGGACAAGATATTCCTGAATTTGCAAAGAGATCTTCCAAACATGTTAGCATAGTGTCTAAGATTTGCAGTGGTACGGCTTCAGTGGCTTTCACTGAAGCATGCACCTGTAAATTGGAAAGGAGACCAGCATTAGCCAACTTTGTGGGCCTTTTGCTTGCTTTCTAGTCATGTAACTATGTGGGCTTAGGCTTCGGTACATTTCAACACCACAACCACCTGGACATCTTCACCAAGCCCTAGGTATTTTTCATTGTAATTCACACATTTGTAAGTGAAGCACAGGTGTCTGATCAGATACAGAGTCAGGGTGATACATTGGACTGAGGTCACTGAAGTATCTTGCTTTATGTAACTGATGGCAAGTTAGCAATTAAATTATTTCAGGAAATCTTCATGACTGTTTCACTATTACTTTCTACTGTTTACAGTGTATCGTAATAGAAAAAAAAAAGTCAAAAATCACACAGATCTTTCACCAAACTTAAAAGAATAATAAGAAATGCCACTTTTTCGAATTTTCTCCACTTCTGGGGTTTATATCTGGTCTTATACTCAGGAATTCACAAGTCACACTACTTCCATTGCTCTTACCACAACCAACATTTTCCCTGTGTGGTGCATACACATTTTCACTCTTTCCTGAGCACCAGCCACTGCTTCCCATGTGGAGAGCTTGTACTACCTTGCAAAAGTTCACTTTGTTATTTGGATCTGCCCACATCTTTGGTAAACTCAAAAGATTATGGACTTGGCAAATTAGAACAACCCTCCTGAGAAAACTGAAAATGGTTTCCTGGGGATGGTGGACGTCCTCCAAAGGAGGAGAATGGTGTAGCAGGAATCTATCTGAACTGTTATTTCTCCATATATCAAATGTGCCCCCCAACAACTGGGCTAACAACAATTGAAAGATAATCACAATCTTCCTTTCCTCTTTTTTCCTTCCCAAATATTTCAAACTTCCTTATACCACCTGCATGTGAAATAAGAATTTCTTTTGAAATTGCAAATATCTTCATGGGGTAGAAATAGAATTTTCCACACAGTTTCAAGGAAATAAATTTGAGACAATGGTCTGTCCTTTAGTACTGCTAACATTTGTTGGTTGAAAAAGAATAATTTTCTTTTCCGTGACTCCCAATTCCCTCTAAATGAAGTTACTAATCCATTCTACTTTCTGTATACCCCAGCACTGTTCCTTTCTATGCTTTAAGACAGTTGCACAAAATGTAACTGCTTTCTTCCTCTTATCACAAACCAAGTATTGTTTACAACATTTTCATACAAGATCACAATATTAAGAGTATACTAGTATCTTGGCAAATACATTAATCTGTGAAAAGGACTGCTTCCAATCCAAGATTCCCAATTCCTTTCTTCTGACTTTTTCCACCCTAATGACCTTTACATTAGTTTCCAAAGGCCAAGAATCCAATGGAAATGTAGTAAGTTAGGTACTTGTTCTTCTGCAGCAGACTGCAGTATTCATTGAAAGTACTTCTGTAAACTACAATTAAGAGTATTTTAAAACATTTTTCCTTTTAAAGGGAAAGAAAATAATTTTAGTAGTTGTGTGTTCAATAAGTAATTTCTTCCTCTTTTTTAAAAGATTACAAAACTAACCCAATTTAGTGATCAAATAGCCTTTTCGGAGTAAATGTAAACAATATAAAAAACCACACAGTGTAGATAAAAGAAATGAAAAATAAAACAAAAAAAAGTGAAGTGTCTCATTTCTCAAAGCTGACAGATGATTTTTGGAATGAAAAAATCAAGGGGGGAGGGGGCGGGGGGGGGAAAGACCAGTAGGCATAAGCATTCAAAAGCAAAGCAGGAAAAATAAAAATGATGTAATTATCTGAAACTCCCCTTTTTAGCTCCCTGTTATCCCCATGGTCTAAGAAGCCCCAATACAAAAACTGTTCAGAGGCCATATAGATTTTTTAAGAAGTGTATTCATTGATCTATTCAAATTATACTAGTCAACTTGTTAGAAAAGGGAGCGTATGAATTCTTGGTTCCAGTATTCTCTCTAAAGAAAGCAAATGGCTAACTTGTCAGGGCAGCCTTAAATATTTTTCATTTTAAGACAGTAAATTGCATTGGGTTTAGGTAAAACTCTTCACTGCCATGACAGGGGGCCTGTCTTCTTTAACTTATTTGAAACTTGAAATATGACAGGGCTCCTGTTTCACTGAAAGATAGAGCTGAAATTGCGAGTGGTTTACTTTGAATTTTATTACTTCCACATTATTTGAACAACAGTAACAGGCCTGATAAAACCATAACTCACAAAATGCTCTTGTCAGAGAGATATTCAGGAAAACATCCATAGAGTTCAGGTTATAAATTAGTACAATTTAGAGGAAATAAGTGAATATGAAAAGGAGTTTCTTGGCCATCAGGAACTAATGAAATAAAACTCTGTAAGCAAACCAAATACCCCTAAAGCATTCAGGCATTAAGTGCCAGCAAATTCTTTAACCAAAAGTTGGTATTCCTGAGTAAACCACAATACTTGTTATTGTTTCTACTACTTTCCATGCTATGTGCAACTATTTGCATCTCATCAAGCTTTTCATAAAAGCTTTTACTAGCCAGTGTGGGAAAAAAAAAGATTTCATTTTAAACATTAACTACATTCAATGCAAGACTACCAAAATCCCATTATAGTTAATATTTTCTATTACCTCTTTGCTTGCTACATCTATCCTTAAGAAAACTTCTATTTCACTCCCCTTCACTCTCCTGCTTTTCAGTTCTATATAGTCACTATACATTTAATATTCCTTGAGAAAATTTTGGGGATAACTTTGATTAAAGGATATTGCTTCAATACAATAAATTATCTGTGTTCCTCTGGCTGAGTCCACAGTATTTTTTAACTGAGGGGTGTAGGTGAAGATCACTTACACCAAATAACTCGTATTATCTGGCACTTAAAGCCTTCATTGGAGAGAAACACATTAACATTCCTAAGCAGGTACAAGATATCTTTAGCAGTATTTCACTGCAGACAGGGTTTAATGATATTGTCAGTATTTATTGGTAACTGGCAAAATCAGATAAATTTCCAGGCATAGAAGTGATTGTATACAACCACGCCCAAGACAGTCTAATCTATTTTTTTTTTTATTCAGTTGAATTAATTGAATGTATTTTCTCTACCTAGAAACTTTGTCCTGACAGGTATCTTTGGCATTCTGCCTTCTGTACCATTCTCTTAGGCAGGTCTCTTTCACGCCCATTGTCCAGGGCTGTCACCACAATGTATTTTCCCAAACTGGCAAACTTGGGCATATTTTCTTCTGGATTAAAATCGGTGGCACAAGGCAGATCTCCATGACTATGCAAGCAGAGCCACACAGAAGAACCATGACTAGCTTCTGGAGCTGTCAGAGACCACCACATCTTTCCTCTTAGGTCCCGAGATGGGCACCTCCTCTCACGCTCTGAAGATTGGTTGCCCTGGCAAATCTCCATTTAGATTCTGTCCTCTAATGTATTGCAATACATATTTTTTTGAAAATGCTACTTGGAAAAGATGTCAAGGATAAAATTGTCCTCCTGAGACCAGCAGTTTAACACTATGTTAATTCTAGGCAACATTGCAATTTGGAGTGGTATTTTTCTTCAGTTATTTCCCCATGAAATGCAAATACAACACAAAAAGTGGTGTAACACATGAACTAATGGTCTCAAACAAATTCCCCAATTCAAGATGCTTGTTGCTCGAAAAAAGAGAGAGAATAGGGTTTCAGTTGAGCTGACCTCTCTAATCATTTGAGACATGCTCAGCCAATTAGGGACACAGGATAAATACCATTAGACATACACCATTGCATACATCTTCACACGTGCATCTTCTCAGGGTAATACTGCACTGACAGTCAGAGCTAAAGGTGAGAAATTTCACGAGAAACACATGAATTAAAATAAAAGATTGGTAATGGTTCATTTGCTAATATTCGTCAAATTTTGCTGAAAAGTTGAAGTTTCCTCAGCAATAAAGTTAATAAATTTCTTTGTCTTTCATTTTTCTCCACATAACGGTTAATATGCAGAACAATCCTTGTGACAGCCTTTCTAATGAGAGGTCAGAAGAACAGCAAAGAGGGATCAACAAGGAGGATTCTGGAGAAGCCTAGCAGCCCAAAAGATCACGTTTCAGGGAGTTAATGTGCTGTTGTTGCAATAATGGAACAAAAAGAAAAACAAAAAAAAAGAAAAACTGAAAAGAAAAAAAGAAAAAGGATTTAATTCTTCTAATATTTTACTGTTTACAGCAAGAGGATGGAGTTGTCATTGCTGCTTATTGCCAAACTCCTGCAACTACCAGAAAAGCAGCTATAAAATCTCTGTGGCTGTGCTCTCTCCTTCACTAAACAGCTATACATTCCTTAGTGTATTCTCAGACGTTGCAGGAAGTGAGTGTTGTTTATTGTCCACTCAAAACCACATATTGCTGGGTCAAGAAATGTACATTGCCTTAGTAAAATATTTTTTCTCTCTTGGCTTGACTTTTCCTGGGGTCATTCTGCCACCTGCCTACGGCTGAACAGAACTGTAGAGAATACTATTAACATCTGCAAAAGCTAATTATTTTACACATATGCAAAATTACTGGCTGGAGGCATCATCCAGTTATGATGTTTTTCCATCTATAGCATGTCAGAAACACAGTCATAAAAGTTTTAGTCGATAGAAAAGATGTAAGCGAGGGAAGATGATGCAATAATTTGTGGGGTAGAACCTCACCTGAGTCATTCACATCACAAGCAACTCTCACAGACAGCAACTTTGGCAGCTGTCAGATTCTTCGGCTTGAGAATTTTCTGTTTGCCAGCTGGGTGTTGCTCTTCTGCCCCCTTCTAAATGCTTTTATAGATTATTTCACCATGTGAAAAAACTTCTTGCCATTCCACTGCCCCTCAAAAAAACATCCTTCCTTCACACTCTGTGGGAGGCATGAGTGACCCAAGTGTGTAAAATGAGACTATCTCTGCTGGTAAGCTAAGGAATTTCCTAGACAAAGTGAAGAGATACTCCATTCTTTCTCAAATAACTTTTCAAGATTGTTTAGGAAACCCTTATATTTCTTTCTTCAATTTTTACTTCCAAATTTGTCTCACTGTTGTTACACAGTATTTTGGAATATGAATTCTTTGTTGCAGAGATTATAGTTAACAGAAACAGCACTGAAAAACAAGCATTTTGGAAATATGTTGCTCTAGACATCAAATGAGAATGAATGCAGATGGATGAAAAGTAGTAGTGTCCGGCTGTAATTTACATGAAACTCAGTTTTCATTTAGAGAAATATAGTCCACCTATAGCATATATCTTTCAGAGGAACTTGTAACATGTTTTACAACTTGACTCAAGGTCAAGTTGTCTTCAACAACTTGACAACTAAAGAACTGAACTGAATAATGATTCAGTGCACTAGTTCTTTATTATCAGTCAGCCTGTGATAAGATGCAATTATAAATCTGCATAATTCCTGAGGAAAAAGCACCACCACAACATTGTTATTTTTACAGCATTGCAAAACAGGAACACAGGACAATGTAGAAATTTTTAAGTAACATTGATGTGACCTGTTTTCTCCAGATTTCACTTTTTCTGCAGACAAATGAGTTTGGTCTGGTCAAGTAACGCTCTCTCCAGCTGTATTCCGATTGGGTTTATATATGGTTGCCATAGTAAGGTCAAACCTTTTGAATTTCTCTTCTAGGTTTTAAATTCATTCTAAAGGAACTTAATGAGCCAAGTTAATTTATCAACTTATTCATGTTTACAACAAGAATAACCCTGGACCTTGAGTAAGGCTCCAAAATATCCCACACAAGGGAATAGGTATAATACACAATAACAGTAGGAAGACATTTTTGCCCCCCTCAGTGTGTCCTGAGGAGGAAATAAAAAAAGCTAACTAGGTCGAAACAATCATATGCTCCCAGAAATTACTATCAGTTTTGGTACAGCATGGCCACATCTGTTTTTTACCCAAGAAATCTTTTGCAAAAATTTTATCTAAACATCATCTAGTTATACAAGTGTCTGGTTAAACCTGTTGAATTTCAGTACTTTTTCTATAGGAATAAATTGCCCTGGTTTAGATGAATTTTTAATGCCACTATTATAACATTTCTAATGTAACCATCAGGCCATTTTTTTTCTAGCACTTCTGGAATTCCCATTAACAGTATTAATTCATAACCACAAAACCAAAGAGTATCTCGTGGCCACTTCTACTTGATACTTAGCTACTTCTGCTGGCACAAGGTGTTGGCCTAGTGACACTCTCTTGATGACCTGGAATCCAGACAACATATGCAGATGTGCAAACTATTGCACTGTGGGCACATCATGATCACAGTTTCCTTGGAAGTCAATGGGAGTTTATCTTGAAAGGAACAGAGTAAGAATTAGGAGACACAGACTCAAGCAGGTAACTCAATTCAGTATTACTGTCACGTATCAACTTCAAAACTTATTTCAAGCATGTTTGCATTTCAAAGTGAAATTATTGTAAATACAAACATCTCGTTTTGCATATTCAAAACCTCATCCCTGAAGGAATTGATGCCAGAAAGCTGAAGTGACCTGAGTCATATTTGCCGGGGAAGGTAAGTTGTGCTGTGATTGGTATGTAGCCTGCTTCAGGAAGCCTTTCTGGAAAATCTAAATATTTGTAAATGTTTATTTTGTGTAGTTGAGATTATTCTATTAGTATTAATCCAGAGCTGTAATGCTTGTGATACTTTTGAGAGGAGAAAAGCTGGGGAAAGAAGGTGATACCAAATGTTACCTCCTAAGCTGATCTGTCTAATCCCTGTCAAAACTGTACCCAGTGACAAAATGCTGCCATGTGTCTTTAAAGATTGCCAAGCCTGGCAAGGACTTGACATCTGGTCGTTATTCAGAAAGGGCAGCCTGAATGCAAGTAACTTAAGCTTTCACAGAAGCTGCAGGACTGAGTGCTTAGTTGAATGTGAAAGTGATCTCATTTCAGACTTGTTGTTATGGCCACCTGACACAGTTTGAAGTGAAAAGTGTTCTTAAATACTAGGAAACATTTTTCTCTTATGACAGAATAAGAGCTGTATGAAACTGAGCAAGAAAAGAGGAATATAGCAATCTGCGTCAGGTCATTTTAAGTCAGGAAAAATGGAAAACACAAAACACAAAAATATCAGGCCCATGACATGTTTAATTACTGCAGAGTTCAACAGACTCCTGCCTATGCAAGTTCATCAAGTTATGCAAGGAACTGCCATTTAGAAACTGCTTACCAAGCAAATCTGATGAATAATTTCTTTGGTCTAATAGGCTGGCCACTTTCTAATGAAGTTTGCATCTATGTTGAAGGAATTGGAGGCAGCTGACCCAATCTCTTTTATCTTTCAGAGCTTCAAAAGCAATATACTCACCTTAATTATGTACCTTATCTGCTTTATAATTGTGTTCTGCTTTTGTGAGTAACAACTTATTTTTAGGGTCTGTTTAAACTTCCTGAGGTACATATTTATCACATAGTGAAACCTATGTTTTGCATATGACAACTGTTTTGTTTGTTTTATCATGACATCTTTAAAGTTCAAGAACTAAAAGAAAGTATAAATTTAATGCCAGAAGTTTTGCATGATATATTAATGCCAGTTCTAAGTATTAGTTCAATTTTCTCAGCCATAAAATTAGACAATCCTGTAAAATTGTGCAAAGTTCCCACAATACCCGTGACAATCTATTTCTAGCCTTCTGACCTCAAACTAGGAATACACGTGGCCCAAGGGGAAAAAAAAAACCCAACCATTCTGGTTGTTTCTGTGATTCTTTTTCTTAAGCTTTGAGTCACAAGTTTTGAAAACTTTGCAAGAATCCTTGCATCGCCACCCCCCACCCCCATCCCTTGGAGTTCAAAAAATGCTCGGTCCCTATTGTATGGCAGGTTACTAGAAGACTAAGCCACATGTTACTTCCCTCACTGGCTTCTTTTTCAACGTGCAAATTTTTCATCTGTTCACAGGGAGAAATCAAAACTCTGCTAAGAAGAAATTATCCATGTATGAAACACATGACTGATAAGGAATAAAATTGAAACATAAGGAAAACCAACCAAAATAACTAAGGAGGCAATCATACACCAAGGAACAACATTTTAAAAGTGCTTTTCTTCCTCAAACCCCAGTTTCACAGCACAAAGATGGATATGGCAGTAATATGTTTTCTGTACACAAGTATAGTTCAGAATTATGTGTGCCAATGTTATGTCAAGAAGTATTTACTGCTAATAGCTTTCCAGTCTACAGCCTGAGTATTTTCACTGTGAGCTGTGAAACACCATAAGGGTCTATAGCTTATCACAAGGGCCTGCTGCATTGAAAGCTTACACCGTATATTCAGCTGCAGGTATGCATGTATGGGCAAGAGGAAAGGATGAGGCAAAATAAAAGAAGTGAGGAAAATGCTTTGACAGTTATTTAAACACGTCTAAAGCTTAAGCATACATGTTTTGGAATTAAAGTCTATTGCACAGTAATCATGGAGATATTTATCTACTAGTTGAGAAGCTGAAGCAGCTCTAAGACATTTGGCTTTTTGTGTTCCCTGACCTTGCAAAGAGGGAAAATATGAACATTTCTTATATAATCTCTAAAATAAGTTTATTTATCAGTTAAACCCACTAAAAATAACTACTGTTCTCCCCAGTACTATGTTTGTATTCCGTAGATTTCTCTGTATTTCTTTGGCAGCTTTTCCCATAGTAACACCCTTTCCATCAAACCCACTTCTTAACTGAGCATGGAAGTATTGTTACCTACCCAGAAAACTACATCATCCTGTTTTACCATGGGAGAAATCAATTTGGCAAAGAAATGCTTGGATATAAAAATATAGACTATTTCTTTCCAGCTAACTATAGTCATTAATGTAGTGGCAAGTTTAAAGGTTGTAATTTGAAAAGTACATTCTAGACCTGCTGTAAACTATTTTGTTGGTAAAAGCAATCAAGCTCGCTGGTTTTAGGAGCAAATTACTCTTTCTAAATTGGAGTATACTTAATTTCTAATTTTAAGCTTCAACTTTATTATAGACAGTATACACTACATTCCTGAAACTTTTATTATTATAAACCAAACCTTTTTTTCCAGGCTAGCTGAAGTTTTCCTATTTTTATGAAAGGAATTTTCATTGTAGTCTGGCAATGTCTCCTTGTTATCTCATTCCCATTCCTTCCTGGCAATGTCTCCTTGTTATCTCATTCCCATTCCTTCCTGCCGGGTTAAGAGATGTTCTGCTTTGAAAACTCCCCTTTAAGGATCAAATTAAGTATTTATATTAATCATCACAACAGACTATTCAAGATTAATTTTTTTTTAAATCATGATGCACCCTTCTCTGCAACCAACTTGAAATGCTTTAAAAAAATAATAATAAAGGCAACTCCTTCTCCAGGACCCCACAGCTTGGTAGCACCCACTCCAATACATTTTAACACATATGAAAGCAATATAAGGAGGTACACATATTAAAAGATAAACCAAATATACCGCCTCACACAATTATGTTAATCAAATACATATATTTGTCTGGAAGAGCAGGAGCTAAATCAACAGCATTCTGTATCCTTATATGAAAGCTAAGCTTGGCTTATGTAAGAACTTTTAATAACTGTTAATTAAAAAAAAAGTTAAAGAGCATTATTGGCATATGATTATACTATGTATATATACATATATATCTAGAGGTATATACCTGGCTAGAATTTGGTCTGAAATGCTAATTTAAAATCTGGTTAGTACTAAATCAACAAAAAGAACTGGTTTTCAAAAGCACACTACAGCTTGTGAATTATTTGGTTTAACATCTATTTTACAGTAAATTTCCATCTGTTTTAAAAGTGATAGCTAGGCAACTGTCCTGCTATCATTATCTCTATCCTTTTGCATATTTGTATCCTATAAATGGACAGATCTCCCTGTACTACATGATGGATGAAAGCTTAAGACAGAAATCTGAGCCAGCAATCATTCAGGAATGACAGATCATTCCTTGAGCTTCCCTCAGAAGACTTCATCTCATTTTTTAAGGCACTGGTCTCATACAGTAAATCCTTTTAAAAACAGAATGGAAAAAAATACTAATATCTGAAATTGCCTGTAATGTCACTTTCATACAGGTATGTAAGAGCTTGTTGTCATTTAATCGTTTCAATATGCACAGTTACAAGGGCTCCTCTGGGATTCATATCACTGGCGTTAAGCTTTTCCTTTCTATCTGCAGTGTTTCCTTATAAGCAAACTTAATGACTAGTTCTAAATAGAGATGTAGAAAAGCATGTAAAATATCTTAGCATGTGCTATCTTAAGTCTTGAGGGGAATTTTTGATTAGCAATACACTGAAAAAGCCTTATGGAAACGTAAGCCTTCTTACAATTTGCAATCCAAAGTGTACTTTTGCTCCTACATCAAGCAGAGTGTTGGTGACAGACGCAAGATTAAAACCAAAGGTCCCATGCAGGCGGTATATGCTAACTACCATCACACTGGATAACTGCAGTGCCAGAAGTACACAAAGGTGGGGCCTGGGGTCACCCAGCCTGTCAGCAAAAGGAAGCACAGATACGGAAGCTGAGTTCACAGGATACTGTGTAGAGCCCATAACTGTTGTAGAAATAGTTGCAGACCCAGCCAGACTCTTCACGGACATGGTGCATTTGTCTTCTGCTGTTACATGAACTTTACTTTCCACCTCAGTTCTCCAGTTACCAGAAAGCATCTGCTTTATTAAACTAATCACTGGTTTTTGGAAGACATGCTTGAGGCCAAGTCAATCCATACAGTCACTGTTTGGCTTAAGCAATACCAGTAGAAGAGCCAATATTAACATTCTCACATTTTCTTTCTTGAGTACTTTTTATTAGTCTATTATAGACTGAACAAAGATATCTCTTGTTTTTAAACAAACCTGAGGTCAGATTTTGTTCAGGGCATATAAAATTATTCCCATTGATTTAAATAGGTTTTTGGTCAGGGCGGTTAAACTGCACTTGGCAGCTAAAAACAACATACATCCTACCTCCCCAAATGCCCAAAGGGACTGAAAGGGCAAAACAGACCCCAAGAGTTCATTTGAACAAGTATACCTACTAGTATTAATAGCATTCTGTTAGCACCCAGCATTTCAAATAACTGGAAGGAAGCTGTGCTAAAATGCAAGTATGAGAGAGGAGGGGTCATCTGGACAAAGTTGTTACGGGGCAAAAGGTGTTTACAAAACACCTTCACATTACTCTTGAAGATACTTGGCAACGGAAAGTATAGAACAGTGACACAGTGCTCTTCCTCTTCTGGCCTTTTCCCACTGTTTGCTATTATCTCTGCACTCCACCTCTTTGCTCTTACTTTTCTCTACCACGCTTACATCCTAATTTACCCCACACAGTCCTGCTTGCATTTCTACACAAACCCACCCAATGCTTTGTCTGTCAGAGACTTCCCTGGTGCCACCACTTTGCCATCTTCCCCTCCCACAGCTACTAACCCTTGTTGAAACGAGCTTAATTTAGCAACAGTCAGAAAGACAAAGAATCATCTCTGAAAAGCTAAACCTTTCACATGAGTGTAATAGAACATTACAGAATTCAAAAAGAGGGATAAAACTTACTGGAAGTAAAACAATGTGATTCAGAGCAAGATTTTTAGGATGGCTAAAAATGCAATTAGGTGTTTATATAATTTTACATAGTTGATTTTTAAAATATGTCTGGAACTTTTAATCTATATGGCATACAGGCTGGTCAAAATGCTGACCTCTCTTTCCTTCCTCTCTCACTCCTCCAGTTTTTCAATTGGCATGGTCAAGAACTATAAAAAATTTTCACAAGAAGTATGTAGACTACCCTGTCCCTTCATGAAAGCTCACAGAGATTTTAATCAGGGTCTACAGTATTCTCCTGGGGAAACCGGCTGCCCATGGCCTGAACAGGTATACTGTTCTTTGGGTAAAGAACTGGCTGGAGGGCCATGCCAATGTGTAGTGGTTAAATGGAGTTAAGTCCAGCTGGCACCTCGTTACAAGTGGTGTCCCGCAGGGGTCGGTACTGGGGTCTATCTTGTTTAATATCTTTATTGATGACCTAGATGAGGGGATTGAGTGTACCCTCAGTAAGTGTGCAGATGACACCAAGTTGGGAGGTAGTGTCACTCTGGCTGAGGGTAAGGAGGCCCGTCAGAGGGATCTGGATAGGCTGGATTGCTGGGCAGAGGTGATTGCTGGGCTGAGGTTCAACAAGGTCAAGTGCTGGGTTCTGCACTTTGGCCACAACAACCCCATGCAACGCTACAGACTTGGGGCACAGTTGTTAGAAGACTGTGAAAAGGAAAAGGACCTGCGAGTGTTGGTTGATGCTCGGCTGAACATGAGCTGACAATGTGCCCAGGTGGCCAAGAAGGCCAACGGCATCCTGGCCTGCATCAGGAATAGTGTAGCCAGCAAGGTGATCATCGCCCTGTACTCAGCTCTGGTGAGGCCTCACCTCAAGTACTGTGTTCAGTCTTGGGCCCCTCACTACCAGAAAGACAACAAGGCCCTGGAACGTGTCCAGAGAAGGGCAACAAAACTGGTGAGGAGTCTGGAGCACAAGTCTTATGAGGAACGGCTGAAGGAGCTGGGATTGTTTAGTCTGAAGAAGAGGAGGCTCAGAGGAGACTTCATTGCACTCTACAACTAACTTCCTGAAGGGAGGTTGTGAAGAGGAGGGGTTGGCCTCTTCTCCCAGGTATAGGATGATAGGACTCGAGAAAATGGCCACAAGTTGCGCCAGGGGAAAATTAGATTAGATGTCAGGAAAAACTTCTTTCGAAGAGTGGGAATGGCCTGCCCAGGGAGGTGGTGTAGTCATTGTTCCTGGTGGTGTTCAAGAAGCATCTGGGCGAGGTTCTACAAGATATGATTTAGTAGCTTAGTGGGTAGTATTGGTTTCTACAATTCTGTGATCAATTTTGAGTTTGTGACAAATGGCAGACTAACAGCTGCCAGGAGTCAAACCTTCTTGACTGCTTGCTCAGTCACCTTTATTGGTGTTAAAATTGAAGGTGGCTTTGAACCGAAAACTACAACTGAAACAACAGGTCTTATCCCTCTAGAGGATCTGTTCTCTAGACAAGGCTCTATAATACATATGGAAAAAATCAATGGACTCAATTTTTTCAAAGAGAATCATGGTAAACATTGAATAAAACCAGTCATTCAACTTTTTTGGACACACAGTATTTGTTGTATCTTTGGATGTATTTTCTGCTCCTTCTCAATCACACAGGGAATACCATTCACAAATTTCTTCTAACTGTAGAAATGTACAAAAGAAACTGCATCCTTCTTCATATAACTTTAAGATAATAGGTTTGTGCCCCCAGTACCTGAAGTAAATAATGAGAAAGATTCAAGGAACATGGGATTTTAACTCTTATCTAAATACAGTACGTATTAAAAAAGACTAAGTTATTAAAAGAATTAGGACTTGTTTTCTGTGCTTGTAAAAATTCTGCAGTCTGAATGCATCAATTCTAAAACACACCAATCACCCCTGAAGGGAAATTCTATTTAATTTGATACATATTTCAGTTCTTTGTCAACAGGCTCTCTGCTGCCAACAATTTTATTTGCAGAGCACTGGTCTCTAAATTCAGAATTGTGAAAATGTTGTGGTGAATTTCTTTAGTTCATTAGTAATTAGTGAAAGGCAAAGAGGAAGGATTACTATTCTACATTGCCACACAGGAACAACCACCCAGGGAGACATAAACACACCTCCCATGTGATAATTACATAGCATCTTTAGTTCCCAGTTTTATATATTACCTCACCATTTATCATCCTGATTTAGGCTTTTATGGGCGTGAAGAGATGAATTTAAAATCATATCAAATGCTTCAAAGTTCTATACTGTTGTAGAAGAAAGAGATGCTCCAGCTGTATGCAAGCTAAGTTTATGGAATATACTGAGCAGGGAGATCAAATGCTCCCAATGTTGACAGCTACTGGTTGGATTGGCCTTTTCAAAGATATTCTTTCTGCATATCTGTAATCTCTTTTCTGGCTGAATTCACTTCCCCTCCCATACAATCATTACTGTCAAGTTTTATAAAACCTGAAATATGTCACATTCATTCAGTAATAAGCTTCACCACGACTCCTGCCCAAAAGAACCTGGCTTGGGAACTATCATAATAGCTTTGTTGTTATCACCTTGACTCAGTTCCTCCCTGTCACTGAGAATGTCTGATAAGAAAAATTCCCTTCAACATGTCTACATAACTGGAGAGGAAATACTCTTCTGATCTAACAAATGTTTGAGTCTAAAAGAATATTTCCTTTTCTCAGCTGGTGAATTCACTTTGCTACCTTCTGTACCTAAAGAACGCAAAAGACACAATGAATAACACAGTAAGAATGATTACATCAACTGACAACCAAAATACTGCATTTCTTCCACTGGCTTGAGGAATACAGCTCAAATACAATTCAAAGTAATAAATGGTCTTACTGGCCACAAGGATTCTGAGATGTCCTCCTCTGAAACACACCAAGATTACTTAAAAAAACCACACACCCAACCCCCTCAAAACCCTAAGCCACAAAACATCTCTTCATAGCTCCTTCCTTCCTCTGTTTTCTTTTTCTCAGGAGCAGTAAGACTAGCCAGCTTAAATGTTCCTTCCTGCCTTCCTATTTACTCAGCACCCCTCATTTGGACACAAGGCAATACACTTAGGAAAACAAGAAGGCCTCTCTTGCTTCAGTTACCAGAAGCTGGTAGAAAACTTGTCAGAAGTTAAACATATTTTGTCTGAAGCTAGCAACACAGCATTAGGTTTTCTGGCACAAATGGACAGGTAGTCTGAGTAAGATGAATAACTAACCTTCAACAGGACTTCTTAGCTAAAAATTAGTTTTTCAAGCTGTTATGCATCCCCAGCCTCCAGATGCTGTTTGCTAGAGCAGAGGTGATTTTTAAAATTTAAATCTCTGTAGCCTCTTGAATGGAGTTTCTGCACTTAAAGTTTACTCCAAGGAACACCAGCATGGGAAACCAGTGAGCAGGTTATAGACATTATGACTTCAGGTGGTGGATAATGGTAGGTTCCTACTTCCCTGATAGGCCAGAACCAGCATTGAAAAATCTAGACTTTCTCTACTTACCCACAACCAAACAGCTTTCCCAAGCCCCATGGGAACCTCTATGGACATGTTCATAGGACTTAAAGAAAAACGCGTGTTCTAATTTGGTTTTGCTTCAGGCTTAGGCTTGGCTTGGTGTGGTCTATTGATAGATGCTTCCATCAGGGGTTTCTTGTTTGCATTTTGCTTGCTTGTTACTTTTTGTAATAACTGTTGTTTTGATAGCTATGGAACACTGCCTAGCACCACACATTTCTCAGATCTAAAAAGAAGTAAACTTACAGTAGCAACACAGTAGCACTTACCTCATTCTCCAACAGGCAGCCTGCAAAGCTCTCCTTGGTAATCTAGGCCTGACTAAATAGCTCTAGCTCTTTCATTTTACCCTGCTGCATAACAAAAGAGGAAGAAAATGCAAACATTCTAAACAAGCTGTTCATACATTCAAAACTAGAACAACTTTAGTTTCTGTGACCCGGAGCACAAAGTGAAAGCAGTGCCTGTGCAGTCTCTCTACCACACTCTCACCAGCTCATTTCAGAGTAGCTTTGAGCATTTCTAGATGGAAGTCCTACCAACTCTTTGCTGTCCCTCAACAATTAGCTTTATTACAAAGCAGAAAATTATCTCAGCACAGAATGGAAGGACAGGTGAGGAAATGGCTAGTTCACCAACTCATTTCACAGGTCCATTCCCACACTCAATTCCTTATTCACTTGAGCATAAACCATGAATGAATCTCACGACTCCACTTTCTGACTTAGCTAGGGTTGCCTCAACTCAACTATATTTGGCTTGCCCTGTCCTGTCTTTTTCCCCCCATGCCACACCTTCATTCATCACTGGATTTTTGCCAGGGAGGTTAGCTCATGTGGTGGAACAACACCAACTATGAGGCAAGGTACTGTGTAACCCCAAACCAGTCCCATGGCAAGTGCCCCAGTACTGCTACAGCTGTACCAACTGGACAGCGATAACTATTCTGAGGTTTTCTGGCCTCTCTGCAGCACGGGGAGAAAGAAGAAAAAAATTCTGTTGTGAAAATCCCTGTGGGACATAGAATGAATGGGAATTAACAAGGCTTTCTACACTACAAGAAATATTTCTCATTCTAAGAAACCATGAAGGTTAGACATAGTGAGCTGCCTATTTAGGGACTGCTTGTCCTACTGGTTTTTAGAAGAATGTGTTTTGCAGTTTGTAAATAGTCCATGAATGCATGATAACCACATTATCTACATGGCAAGATAAGAGCATGGGCTCAAAGACATGGGAGTTTATTGCAGAATTTTTTCTTATTGTCACAGCTACAGCACAGCTGTCAATCAGTACGAGTTGAGTATATAAGAATGTAAGTTCTGTGCTTGAAAATTTCTCTATTAATTTTCTGTTTTAAGAGGAAGGACAATAGCAAGTGTTTTATCCCCTGTCCTACAATCTCAACTTCTAGCCATATAAAGAGTTGTTCAATTATGTGATTACTCAAACCCTCTCCTGCATTTTAATTCACTGTACTGTACTATGTGCATCTTCATGGCGAATAGTTACACAATTCCATTACTTTATTTTACCTCTGAGTAGCTGCAAATACAGCTCATTGTTACCAAGCCAATTCGGGAAGCGGTTAAATGACTTACTGTTACGACAAGGTTCATAAACATTGCCAATGTTTTTCAAAGCAAGGACTTTTGCCTGAAGTCTCTGAAGAGAGAGTTAGAACCAGGCCAACCTGATGCTTCAAATTCTGTTTTGGATTTTGTTCCCTTTATCTATCTGCCATCAATCTCCATTCTTGATGTGAGTTCAAGTTACTCTATCACAACATTTTCTCTGCTTGCTCTTTCTACTCCCCTTGGTTTAAGCACAACACTGATTTTTCTTCATTTCCCCGTAAGAAGTTCCTAACGGCTGTAACAAACATTTTGAGGACATCCTAATTTACAGGAGAGAGGAAAACAAACACCTACTCTTTTGGCAAATCACCTGTAAAGTCAAACATTTCTGTCTGCATGAGGGCTTTGCTACACTAACAGTAAAATTCCGAGTTTTATGCTCAACTCTTGAACTTTGTAATTAGATCTACCAGATGTATTTCGTTCCTTTTCATATCCTACAGGTTAGAAGCAATGTTTACATGTGCCCAAGAAACAGACTTAAATCAAAAATTCAGCTTCTTCATCACTGCTCTGCTTTGTAAACAGTTCTGCCCAATAAAGTGTCTGGTGCAATAGATGTTTCCAATAGCCCTTGCGCTAAAGCACGTTCACTGGCACTTTCACTCAGAAGCCTTTATAGAATAAGAAAGAGGCCTGTTAAAAATCTTACTGACAACTTAATACAACTTTTAAACAATCTTATAGAGAGTAGAATAGCAGACTTTCCTAAAGTGACTTGAGAAGGAGCATTGTATTGAGTGACAGCCAACATTTACATTCACTGGAATGTAGTTTTCACAGCTGTCTCTACAACTTCCCCTGGGATTTCCAGGTTCAATAGCTGTCTACATTTTGGACTTTCTAACTCCACAGAGTAAATAATCTTTTAAGTTTATTTTATCCACACTGAAGATCTGACACCACTGCTATCATCTCCTAGGACTGACAGATTTCACCTTTTTTGTTTTTTTGAAGGCTATGCTACCAGCTTGGATTCTTGATTAATGACAACTTGGTAAAAATGACAGAATAGGGACACTACATTGTGTCATGTCCCTTTTGTTTACTCTGAGACTGCTTCTGTAAGACTTCACACTCCAAAGTGCATGTCAAAGTAATCCTTCAAAGACTGAGCTAATAATTGAAACCTGTCATCTCTTGTACATGATGTCACACTTGGTCTCACATCATGTCCAGTAGCATGTGCCTCCATACTGACCTGTAAGTCTATAGCTGCCAAGGTATGAAGAGCAAGTCACATGAAAAACTCTTAGGACCCAACATTTTAACAGCACTTCACAATCTATTAATTCTTTGAGCTTAAGAAGTAAGGAAATTGTCATCTACTGTCTCTGTAAGAGACAAACCATTTCAGGCCAGGTTTAACAAATGCCAGTTATTACAGATCAAGAAGCAGTTGGGGAGGGAAGGGGGTGTGAAGAAGGGGAGAGGGCAAAGAGTCAGATACCTCTCCGCTTAGATTCTGCTTGGAGAGGAGGAGAGGAAGGATTTTAATACGGTATAGAAGTTCCTCAGGTCTGCACTGTCCTTTGTGAATGTATCACACAACTGCAGATGTAAATGAGATCTTCGACATCTGAGGATGCCAGGAAGCCTTTGCCATGTTCTTGGCTGTATTGCAATGGGAGAGACAAATCCTGAAGTAGTGATACTGAGCTGTTTCTTTCTTGTGTCAGCTCACCTGTTCCTACAAATGAGATACTCTTACTAAAAACTAGAGGATTTTTTTTAAAGAAATATTTTCCATTGGCTTTGGTTTCTTTTCTTCAAAAAGGAGTTATATGAATCAAGATGCTGTCTGTTCCCACGCTGATTTTCCTATTCCTCCTTTTGCTTCTGCAAAACACATTCTCCAGTTTATCTAAAGGAGAAAAATTACATTTTCTTTTAGTTGTACAACTCAGCAAGGCAGTGCTCTGCATCTTTCCCTGACCACCATGAAAGAAGAAAGATTTCTGGCACCCCAGTAGGAACACCCAGAATCACGATGTTCCCAATGGTTCATATAGCAATATACATAGCAGGGTTTCATTTGTTACTTTTCTGGCATACACTCATTCTGTGTTGGCTGGTTCAGCAGTATTTAGCAATTGTTCCTTCCTTATGTGGAAATATTTCTTGGATTAGAATTCATTCTCTCTGTGCAGCTTATTTGTTGAACTATGCAGTAATAAAAATGTTATTTTGTCCTTAATCACTGTTAATAGAAACATAACCATGACCAAACTATCTTGGATATACATATGATATTCAATATCATGCATTAAAAAAAGACATTGAATTATAAGTTTCTATTGAGTGTCAATGGGTTTATACTACCTATAAAACTACACATAATGAATCCCATACCGTTTCACTTACTACCAGTTCTGTCTGTAACAAATACTGAACTGGGAACTGCAAAAGGAGTGCCACACTGGTTCTGGTAATAAAAGGGTTCACTACAGTCATTCTACATAATCCTGCATAACTTGCAGTTTCCAAGTTTGTGATCTTTGGATGCTTATTTGGCTACAAGAAGAAAGCTGTGTCTCCAGATAATAAAGGACAGGAAGACTGTCCTGGACCATTTGAAATCTGAGAATATTTGTTTCTTTCGTTGCATAGTAAAAGCTCAAAAAGCTTTTTGCAAGACTAGCTTAGTGTAAAGGCTTATTTCTGATTTGCAGCACAATCAGCAACCATAAAGTATTATCTTTGAGAAGCAATTGCACACAGTAATGAAATAGCAGACTACAGATCATTTTATACAGTGGGGAGAGGGAGTGGAGAGCTGTTTCAGTAGGGAAACAACTTCTCTATGAATAGTTTTAATGTTAGCCAGAAAGCTTGAATTCACCTAGAAGCTAAGATCTCTGTTTATTGAAACCTTCCATTTCTTCTTACTCTTTTTCACTTGTTCTGGAAACCAGCAGACACCCAGATTGCCATCAATGACTGCATCTGATTTCCTATTTAGATTACACGAAAGAACGACATATATAGACACCAAGGTAACTGCATGAAGCCATGCCTAATTATCCAAGTGGAGCACTAAGAGTGAATAGATTTTTAGAAGTTTGCAGCCTAGTTCTCCACTGAAATTTATCTCCCTGGGAATTAAATCTTTCTCCTACAATATATGAAGTGAGTGCTGCAGTACTCAGAAATGCTGAAGAATCCTACTAAACAGTCTTCTAACAATCCTTATTATATTGTCATGTTTTCAAAAAGGCAAAGCAGCAGGATGCACAGGCAGCGAAGCCCAGAATATCAAACACTGTTGAAAGAAGAGCATTTGGATCCCACACAAGAGACAGTGGCAAACCAGGAACGCATGATGAGTCCTGTTTATGATAGATTTATATCTATGCAGCTGAATTAAAAACAAGATTGAAACAAGGACAAAGATAAGACACCTGATGCACACTGCTTCAAAGGAATTCAGTTCTATTTTGGGCCTCATTTAAGTGAAACCAATTCATATTTCCTGATCAGACCCCAGGATCAGGATTACATTACACTCAAGTCAATGGCCTTGGAAAGATGTAAACAGCTGCCAGCAGACTTGGGGGTTACACCAAGACCAAGGGAAGCTGTCCCTTCTCACCCAGGGATGGGCACAGAGCTTTCACAGAGCTCAGGGTAAAGTGAACTTGTAATGAAATTCACATGTGGGATCCTGTTGCAAACAGGATTTTCTTTGTTCAGATTCATCTTTGTTCAGAATTCAATCTATTTGAATCCCAGTTGAAAAGTGGGCTGTCCAGTTACAAAAGCATTGGACTTATGCGATCATGAAGTCAGAGATCCAGTCTAAGACTAACACCAGGGTCTGTGTGAGTAGAAAGGGTTTTTAAAGCAACATAACGACCACCTTAAATGCAGTTTTATATACGGAGGAAAGACAGTGCCTCCTTTATATTAGGGGAAAGGAAGCACCTCCATCCAAAACAGTGAATAACTTACCAGTGTACTTTGCTGTTTTGGGTCTGGCCTATGCATTTTACATCCCTGAGGTATTGTACCCACACATCCCGTTTTCTGAACAAGCACTTAAAGAGCAGAGAAGGTAAAGGTGGACATCAGCACCATCATTTTCACTTTTACTTTAAAAGGAAGTCTCCATGCACATATTCTGTTGGTGACCTGATCCTACCTGAAAGTGTTGAGCATACTCTAAGTATATCTACTAGATTTGGACAGATAAGATTTTTTTAAAATATCAGTCCCAGGTGGCAGATGATTTTTCCCTAAAAAAAAAATGAATGTGTAAACTCTGGATATCCTTGTTAAATTTGCAACTCTACTAATTACAGTCTTGCAACTTAGCTCCCTTTTGAGCTGCCTACATCGTAGATTTAAATTTGTATTCCGTCATCCTCAGGGAAATTGATATTTGAGGTCCAAAGCAACAGAAGATTTCCATTTTAGACTGTACTCTCTGAGGTACCCTGTAGATGTCTATTTAGATTACATGAAAAAACAACATATATAGACATCAAGGTAACTGCATGAGGCTTTACCTAGCCCTTAGAAAATAGCCTAGCCTGTATAACCTGAATACAAAACACCTGCAGCACAGCAGGATTAGAGCAGTGGATTCTGTTTATATTAACTAAATTGTTGCAGACCTTAAGTGAGCTGAGGTGGCAGCTAGATTTAACAGACTCTTTCTGTGACTGAAAGCAAGCCTTGCCTCACTCAGAGATAGCTCTAGACAAGGTAGTGCACTGTAATGCTGCAAGGAACCACCATAAACAGTCCCAGAAGCCACACTGTGGCTTCAGCGTGGTGTAGGATCTCAGCTACTCAACTGGCATGTACTGCCACGCAAAGGTGGCAAAGACTAGTTTCAAGTAGCTGTGCATTGTATCACACTTTTCATGGATACAGATCTTTAAGTTCTTGCACTAAATGCTAAATCAAGACCAATAGGAGAATAGGAAGATGAAAAATAAGCTCCTGACCTCTGCATCTAAGTTACCCAGCTATTAAAAAAAAATGGAAAAAAAATAAAAATAAAAATGGACCTAGGCCTCTTACGGTGGTAACTGCTAAGAAAAATCCTGTGCATTAACATGTAAGGTGCTACCTAGAAAATCTTCACCATATTTGTACTGCTCACTTGATAGCTCCTAAAATATTCTGACTTGGCAAAGGGTAGAAAAATCATAATTAGACAAAGAGTTTCTTAAAAAAGCTTGATTTACAACAGGTTCTGTTTAATTCTGTTTACAGAGAATCCTGCTGCTGGGAGAAATTGATCTTGGCACTGACATGTTATGGTAACGCTAGGAAGGGTGAAAATGAACCAGCAACATCACCACTACGAGAATGTGTAAGTAGTACTGGCTGCTAGGTTTATACGTAGATGTGCATATTACTTTCACAACTACTCAAAGTGATGCAAAATGTTTGTAGGAAGAGGTATTATTGCTGCTGAACATACTCTTCTCAACCTCTTTACACAAATAATAAAAATGCCTTGCTTTTTGCAACTATTTCTTCCTGCTAAATAGTACGGTAATACGTGTTGAGCTTAAGATATTTTAAAACCTGAAGAATGCAAAAGATAAGGACGCTCGAGCTTCTCAAGAAGAAATGTTCTGCTTAGTAAGGTGCTTTAAGGAATAAGATGACTACGGATTTCAGAATTTGTGTGTGTATGGGTCTGCAGCTACTCTGCTACACACAAAGGACAGGCACAATGGAGTGAGCTTATACATTTCTCTGGCCTGGGTTTATTATTTAGTAAGACTATAAAAGGCGAGGCTTAGCTCTACAGTAGTCAGCACAAATTTTTACACAAATTAAGTGATTTTGCTTATTTGATATCTCCATCTTTTTAGGTAGTTACTAAAATGCACCAACATTGTCTGCATTAATTCCTCTTATGTTGAAAGGCTTGTTGTGATAAAGTACTGCACCCCTAGTCACTGAAACAGACTTATAAGAAGTTGGATTGCACCTCAGAACCACACAATATGAAAGATTTACAGGATGATAGGAAAGTCTCGTGTTCAAATACACAGTCACAAGCATATATTGACAATCTTTCCCTTCAGTTTTGTGGGGTTTTTCCTGCTTTCTATCCTCTGACCGTGAGCTACAGAAGAGAACTAAGCGCCTCTCCACTGCATAGCATGAGATATTTCCATTTTCACATTCCCAGGCACAAATCTTAATCCTGTAAAAGCTATGTTGGACCTTTATCAGCTGGAAATAACACTTTCTCTTTGTTGGAGAGGTATGTAAGTAAGCTTTTGACAGCCTAAGTACATGTTCAGCAGCGATGTCACCTGTCTCTAATCTGAAGACAGAGAAATACAAATCATGTGGGATATGCCTAGGGAGGAGGAATTCAATCAGTTGATTAATCCACAGAACAAGACATTTACTCTTGTCTTGTTTTTATTTGGTTTCTGGTTTATTTTTTTAGTATGAGGTTAACCACTTTTGTGGCAATACTGTTTCCTAAATAAAGCGTCATACTGCTGAGCTGCACAGCTTTCTCTAATAAAGGCTTTTATTTTCCTGAATTTTTATTTCTTCTCCTAAACACTGACACTCCTGTTTAAACATGAGCTTATATAGTAAGAAAAAGGTTTGGTTTGTAACATTTTAGCTTACATATACAAAAAAAAATTTAAAACTTTGGAACTAAGCTAAAAGTTACTGCTTTTGGGAACATGATGACACAACTAGATTTTAATACAGTTAAGTGTGATCATGATACATGATACAATTGGGTCTCGGAAGCACAAGGAGAAAGAACACTCAGCTGACAAAATTGTCTTATTAGTCTTTCATAAATGCTTTTTTTCAGCTATTTTTCAGACATTTTGTGTTTATCAAAACAACATATTTCAGTTAGAACAAATAATAGCTTTTCCCTTTTACTTGGGACTGTATTATTACAATCCATCTAGTTCCTCGTATGTGGTGAAATGCTCCTCAAAATAATCTGCAAATGGAAGCATGCTGTTTGTACCGTATGTGAGCAATAGTAAAAATATGTTGAAACAGATAAGGAAAACTATGAATGTTATATTTCACAAAAATCTTTTGGATACTGCCACGAACAAAGACAATGCTCACACCCTAAGCTCCTCCTAACAGGAAAGAAAAACATTCTTATATATGAAGTTTAAGCACGTGAGCCATATGTGTGTATATTCAGCCTTCCAAGAAACAAATGACACTTAATGTCACAGCCAGCCTTTCCAAACCCCAAGTTGTAGAAACCCGTCTGGGTTAACAAGAACTGACAGCAATTGTAGCAGTCAACACTGCCCCCCAGTGTGTGTTGTTTTCAAATTCATTCTACAATGGCTTCCTTTTTCAGGATTAATAAATACATTTGGAGTTTATTGTTGAGTATGTCATTCCGTGACTCAACTTAAGAAAATATTTTAAAAAGCTATTGCTTATCAACTGTTACTCTCCTCCTTTCTATGAATTACTGCAATAATACAAAGGAACACGCAAATATAGGAATATTGGGTTTATCACTTCTGTTTGCTTTAGGTTGTGTTTAGTATTTTTTAAAAGTTCTACAGGTCCAGTGGACCTACTTCACAGATGCTGTGTAATACGATGTGGATTTGCCTTCTGTAATTATATTTTCATCTATTTCATATATTTCATCTATTTCATCTATTTTCATCTATTCTACATGCAAATTTGATCGTGCTTACAGAGGTCTCTCAAAAAGCAGGGAGAACATACTAATTTGAGCACATACTTGTCTCCTGAATGAATACCATGGGGTTGGGCATGAGAAGAGCAGGTGTATTTGGCATATAAGGGCCTAATCCAAAATACAACAGGAGTCTCCTCAGCAGACTTTGTGAGAGAAAAGGACTTTATACTTTCATATACTGAGCACTCAAACTACAATCTAACACAAGTTACACAAAATATATCCCCAAAGCATCAAACTCCACAGAAACAGTTCTGCTGAAATCAAGAGTCTTCATAAGGCAGCATTATGAGCCTGTGAGCAATCACGCTACTCACCACCTCTAAACTGTCCTACCATACCGACACCCTCGTGCAGTCAGGCTATCAACCACCACACAGAGAACCAAGCTAGTTAGCATTATCCCAGCTGGGTAAACTAAAACATTGTGAGGCTAGCAACAGAGAGAAACATTTTGCAAGACCTTGGCAGATATTTAAAAGACAGTAAAGAAAATCAAAACATAGTTACACTACCATGCCAGAAGTTTACTGATAGTCCATTTAGTATAAAAAAGAATAAAACTCTTTCTAGAAAATCAATAACCCCCTCCAACAGCCTCAAAGCATTAGGAGTTCTTAATCTCTAACTATATTCATCTCATAGTCAACATACCACATGTATATACACAAACATCTCAATCTCATTTAGAAATAACTGGGATCATTATAGGCAGAGCTGATTTTAATTTCTTACTGAATTATCTCTTTCCTATTATTCTTCTCAAATCTAGTACTGAATTTCAATCCTGAATTGCATTAAAAGATAGCCTTAATGCAACACTAAGGCAGCACATTCAAGTACCCCCAATCAGCATGTTGCAGAAAGATTAATTTAGCCACATATTCTCTGTATTTTATATTAACATTTCGAACACTTAAGTTTTCCTAAGGAAAAGAAGAAGTTCCTAAGTAGTTTTGTTGATAACAATTGAAAGAAAGTTTCCATATATTTTGGATTGCTCATCATCACCTGTGTGTTTCTGCAAGGTTTCACTATTTCTGCTGTTGCAGAGAGCACTGTAGAGAATAAATTTGATAGTCTAAAACATATACAGATCTGTCCTCAGAGATCAAGGAAACAGAGCTGGTCGAAACCTAAGGGACTGTTTTTTGCAGATTTTGCGCAAACGCTTCACTACACTTCTGTGCCAGCACTGCACTACATTCCTTTTCACACAGGAATTAATGCACTTCTCAGAATTATTCAAGGAAACAGTAGTGTGAAGAAAAAGCTTGGCAACCAAGAGCAGTGTGGTCCAAATACAAACTATAGTAGTATAATAAGTCCAGTATAAAATGAAATTGGAGCTTGCAAAAAGTTATTCTGATACCAGTTTTCCCAAGAGCACCAGTTACAGTACACATTATCGAAATGTGGTGTTTTGCTCCTTCAGGAGGAATAAGAAATATGGGTTGCACTTTCATGTGTGGAGCTGAAACATACTGAGACTGGAAGAGGGGGCAAGAGCAAGTCCCAAGGTGCTGATGACAAGTCACTAAATAGCGTAAGACAGCAAATCTGCTTTAATTATCTACTGAAACATACCACAGAGAAGGCGCCTGGAAAGCACATTACAATCAAGAAGAAAAGTATGTAGGCTATGATTTAATCTTCAATGGTCATGACAAAAATGAACAATCCCATTGTTTCCAACCACTATGAAACAGCTCTTTTGTGATGCTGGTGTTTGTAGCTGTGCTTGACCACCAGGCTGTGAAGCAGCCATGTTCTCAAATACTATCCTTCCCTACATTACATGGTGCAAGCTCCTCAATTCTGGTGCACACCAATATTGCTGAGTTCCCTGGTTTGGATTTCATCTAATCTTTGAGTAAATAAATTCTGCCAGAATTGCAGCTTGGTTTAGCTTCTCTTCAACCCCCTGCTGGCACCAGCAGTTGTTCCCAGTCTTTCTATTGCCAGCAATGCAGGAGGTTTCATGCCAGGCAATTGCAACTGCTAGTGTCAAGGGTCAGCTCCATGGCCTCTTGTCTTTGTCACCAGCTCTCACAGCTGGCTGGCATTGATTTATTCTATTCTTCCAGTTTACAATCAGCTTGAGACTTTCTTCCACACAAAGTTTGGTTCCTCTGGTGACCCTAGTAACCTTTACTTGAAATAATTTATATTGCTAAATCCTGAGGTACTTTGGCTGTGCCCCTGGGCATCAATTCAGTTTCTGTGTCCTTTCAACAACCTTGTGTATGTATACGCAGTTGTCAGATGCCATCAAGTGGCAGAACACATTTCACAGTTTTCTATTCTGCACTAACATGGCCCCAGTTACCACCCCTGGGGTACCCCACTAATGACTGGCCTCCGGCTGGACTTTATGGCACTGGTCACAACCCTTTGAGGCTGGCAGCTCAGTCCACTTTCAATCCATGTCACTGTCCATTTACTTAGCCCGTATTTCATCAGCTCATCTGTGAGGATGTTACAAGAGACAGTGTCAATAGCTTTGCTAAAGTCAAGGTAGGCAACACCCACTGTTCTCATCTCCTCCATCAAGCCAACCATCACATTGGAGAAGGCTACCCAGGCGGCAAAAGATGACTTCTCCTTCATAAGTCCTTGCTGACTGCCCCTGATAACCATCTTGCCCTTCTTACGTTTGGAAACTGCTTACTGGATTAGTTGCCCCATCAACCCCTCCCAGGGATCAAAGTGAGATCGATCAACCTGTAGTTCCTTGGCTCCTCCTTCTTGCCCTTCTTGAAAGTAGGGGTGACATTTATATCTTCCAGTCCTCAGGAATTTTGCCTCATTGCCATGACCACTCAAAGATTATTGAGAACAGCCTCTTAGTCACTCCTCACACACCATTTGGAGTGTCTCTGTTCTGGATTTATTAGTTGTGAACTCCCCATTCCTCATTTTTAAGGAGGTTATAATAGCAGCACAGAAAGCAATACCCATTTTCAATTTGCCACAGATAAACCTTTTCACCAGAGCACCAATGGAATAAATACTAATTTACAGATTACTAGTCCCAGGGTGCTAAGGACTAGTCACCCAAGAGCATCAGGCAATCAAACTCATATCACTCCATCTGGTAGAGGCAAAAGCTGAATGTCTGCTTCAACAATGACCACAAAACAGAAACATTTTGCTGTTGCTTTGCATACTCCCTAAGAAAAAGACCTTAAGGAAATAATGCTGGTTTAGCATTTGACCGTTTTTCAGAGACATTTCTTAAATTGAAATCTGAAACTAGTGCTCTGATCACTATCTTCCAACACGATCTCATTGCTCCAAGTCATTCCAGGGGATAGCTAGAAACCCCTGGAAAAATGGAAATTCAAATATTTTCAGGAGTCATGATAAAAGTACCTTGTTGGGCAACGTTGTAAGAATTTTAGTGTAACTAAGGTTATGCTATGGTATAGTTCTGTAGCTCTTAAACAAATTAAGTTCCCTTAGTAGAATAATAAAATGTTAATTCATAAGTCTTCTGCCCTCCATGTTTCCTCAGGAAATTCTAAATCTCCAAGATGACAAATCACTTTGCCCTTCAGTTCTTTTAAGTAAAAATGCTGAAGTCCTATTATGCTTTCCTAGGGCTCAAGCTATATATAAAAAAGTGGGAGAGCTTTATGCCCTGCAACAAGCCTGCAATGAGCCTGTGGGGAGGCCATTAATGGCCAAAGTAAGAGAAACATTGTGCTACGTACCCAGACAGAGAGCACTGAAGTAGGCTGTTCTCCCCTTTGAAATATGTTTTTCTTTCCTCCCACTTTAGTCTATCTTTGCATAATATCTTTTATTTTGTTCAAGTGAAGCAGCAAGAAATCCCCCCTCCTCTCCTTTTTTTTTCTTTGGTTAATTGAGAAGAACTGCTGGTACTCAGCTTCTGGTGGGAAAAAGCACAGACTGAGGCAGAGTCCTGGCTCACTTCTCCCACATTATTCACTCTGATGCAGTTAGAAGCCAATGCACACTAATTGCTGTGATCTCTCCATTTGGCTTTTAACTTAAATCGCCATCTGTAGGAGAATCTCAGCTGCTTTCAGCAGCCAGAAGCACTTGAAAACAGCAGCCCCCTAACATTGTTTAATTTTTACAACTCTGAGGTCACGAAAGAGACCACTAACTGTTTCAATGAAACTCCATAGGATGGGTTTGGCTGGATGATTTGTTTCTGCTTTAGGATTTAATTTGAACAATATGGACTTTTCCCCATTAGCATAAAATAAATCAGCACTTTGCACTAGTTTCCCACGCATCACTTTCAACAGGCTGCCAGCATTAGGATCATGTGGATAGATGACAAGCACTCAAACTACTTACATCTATTAGAGTCCACTAGTCACATCAGCTCTTGGTTTCGATCATTCTGTAAGTTGTAGATCACTGTTACTTACCTCCCACAGTCACCAGGTTTAATATACACACATGCCTTGTCATTCAGCCACAGAGCATATTTAGACAGAAATTCAAATCAGGTAGCATGGGTTTGAATACTGTAAGACATTTCCCCTCAGTAAGGCAGTTATTTGAAACACACCATAGCTGTACTTGCAGGATTTCAAGCAGATCACAAGGAGACAAGAAATCACAAAAAAGCAAAAAGCTATTGTGTTATAGATGTCCTCACCCCTTATCAGCTGTATCCTCCCATACCATTACCAATCATGAGGCACATGAAGCCACACAGGAAGTCAGTTTAGTTTAGTTTCACATAGGTGGCCTCAACCCCAGGGTCTGCATGGTGCAGCCCTCGAGGCTCCATGGTGCCCCCAGTGCTCTTCTCCACAACCCTACCCTGCTGTGAGCTTTCTGCCTTTGGCCATGCAACACACCCCTCACCTTCAGGGGGATGAGCAGCATCAAGTCTGCCTCCTCCTGTAATGGCAGGCCTCCCACCATCATGCCATACTCCCCTAAGGGCAAGTCCAACCATCCCATCCCATTTTTGAGGAGCTTTTAACCATTTTCTACCCAAAAGAACAGGAGCAGCTACTCACTTCATGATGTGGTACACGGCAGCAAGGTTTCTGAAAAGGCAACTGGCTTTTCTAAGGCAGGGCCCCAGGTGCTGCAGCTGACAGCAATCAAGCTTGATTACCAAGAGGGCTGTCTCTTCAGGGGAGGTCAGCAGCAGCCTCTTCGAACATTTTTAAACTTCTACCAGGGAAAGCCCAAATAAGACAATGTTTCTTATCTGCTCCTATCAATATGGTGCCATGTAAAATGCTGTACTTCTCCATCTCACTTCACTACACACCATTAAAAAAAACCCAACAGAACAACAAAGCCCCCAAAATTTTCCATTATGCCTATGCCTATTACATTTCTGACCCACACCTGATAAAGACAAGGGGCAAATCCTGCTGGAGGAGACTGGCTAGTGAGGACACTGTCAGGAGCAGTGTATTACTGTGGGAGAAAGCAATCTCACAGCCACAGGTGTTCCAGCCACCAGCCTAACAACATGCAGAAGTACATACCCTTGGTGGAGCAAAACCAGTGTTATTTTACTTGCTTTTACAACACAGAGGAGTCCTGCTGGGGATCCCTGGGACTGGTTTCCCCAAGAGGCTCATTCCATGATTAACGCTGAACACATGCTGGGCAACTTGAGGAGCTCATGCCAGAGAAGCTGCCCAAAGCCCTGACAGAGCTGTTGCTGTGAAGAAAGGTGAGCAGAGGAATTCCTGTATCTGTACAGGTCATCCCAAACAGCCAATGCTTTCTCCCTTGGCCTGGCTGGCTCAGATAGGATCCCTCCAGCAGTCACCCATGGTCTCCTTTTAAATACCTGAACTCTGTGGAGTCTGCTGTCCCATCCTGCACCAAAGGAAGCAGCACAGAAAGTGGGTTCACGCTGAATCGTCAGGATGGGAGCCATGAGCACCTCTGCAGTCAGTCTCGCACTTCATACATTTCCTCACATGCTCAATAAGTACTTGTGTACTTGCAGGGGTTTTTTTGTTATGGAACTGTGAGTTCTGCATACCAATAAACCACTTAACCACATTTTCTGGATTATATGTGAAGCGGGTATGTCCTAAACTATCAGTGTATTAAACCACAGAATATAAATGTCTGGGGAGATTTAAAAGGGTGGTGAGAGGGAGGGAAGATAAACCTGACTGGAAACTGAAGAAGGGCACAGGCAGGAAAAGCATGTGATTCCTGGCTCTGGGTCCAGCAGCCAGTGTTGGTGATCTGCTGGGTCTGTCTGTTGCAGAGAGACTTTCTACAAACAGTTTTGAGAACTAGAGCAGAGGTCCAAAATATTTACAAAACATTCAGAAACCCAGACTGCCATTCAGCTTTCTGCACCAAGGGAAAAATATGTATCCCATCCATATTAAGGGGCTTTACCTACACCTAGACATTTCTATGATAATCTTTTCAGATACAGTTACTTCCAGTCCAAATTATCTGTAATGATTCTTGTCTAGACCAGTCTGTACATTGTGTATGTAAACTTCTATGCCAGTTTTAGTTAGGAAAGAAAGATGGACTTGCTGAAGAAAGAAGTTGAATATGTATCTAAATACCACAATAAAACAAACTGCAGATGCTTCTCTGAAAACCATGACAGATTAAATATGCACATTTTTTTCTAAATGCTTCATATTTCAATTGGCAGCTATAAGCCAAATTACCCTGCCTAACCCCAAAACAACACTTATACAGAAGCAGCAAAATTTCACAAAGAAACATTTCTTGAAAATGAGGGGATTTTTTTTTCTTAAGACTTTACATAGATAGACTAAACATTTCTATTTTTTTTTTAAATGTACAAAAATCAGAAGCTGCCCATGTCCTAATCACCAAGGTCTGACAGAAAAAACCAAACCCAAATTACTTCACATCCACATCTAAGTTTTTTTGTATGCATAAAAACTTCATGTTGTACAACTGTAAGAGCAGTTTGGATTTAACCAAATATTGAATAAAGAAGTAGCTTCAGATTTTGTGTTAACAAATAATCGTTTTTTCCTGTATCACTGGACAATTCCAGCACAGCTGCAACCAGCCTCCTTGGATGCAAAGCCTTCCCTTCTTTCATTCACCCAAGATTCCAGTGCTGCAACAGCTGAAAGATGTGATGTATGTTTTACCTTGGTAGGAGTGCAATAAGCCTTGCATAGAATGGGCATATGTTTGTATTTGCAACATAGGTTACAGCTGGGGAAAAAAAAAGGCATTTTTTTTTCTTTATGGGAGGAAAGGAAAAAGATTGGTGCTATAGACAAGTATTTCATTAAGATGCAGAAATCCCACTTCTCCAAAGGGTAAAAAAAAAAACCAACCAAACTTTGCTTGGAGATCTTTCAGGAAACAATTTGTGTGGTCTTTATCATTTCAGTCTCTTAAAGAGTAATAGTTCTAGATTTACATGATTGTCCGACCTGGTGCTGAAATTTGAGTTGTTCTTCTTTAGCCTGCTTAAGCTCTGAATTCCATTTCAGCCAAGTAAAGACAATTTTAATCAAAAAGCTATGCACATACATCAGCATGTAATCTTTCAGTGTGTCATGGTTTAAACCCCAGCTGGCAACTAGGCACCAGAAGGGTGGTGTGGTATTCACAGCTTCCCTGGACAACCTGTTCCAGTGCCTCTCCACCTTCAGGGTGAAGAATTTCTTCATAATCTTTCTAATCTAGATGTCCCCTCTTCCAATTTAAAACCATTACCCCTCATCCTATCACTACACTCCCTGCCTGAATAAGAGTCCCTCCCCATCTCTTCTGTAGGTCCCCTTTCAGTACTGGAAAGCAGCTATAACGTCTCCCCAGAGCCTTCTTTTCTCCAGGCTGAACAACCCAAACTCTCTCAGCCTGTCTTCATAGGAGAGGAGCTCCAGCCCTCTGATCATCTTCATGGCACCCCACCACAGAGGCCACAGGTTCCATTCATTCCAAGAGATCCATGTCCTTCCTGTGTTGAGGACTCCTGAGCTGGACACAGTACTCCAGGTGGGGTTTCAGGAGAGCAGAGGATCACCTCCCTCGACCTGCTGGTCACACTTCTTTTGGTGCAGACCAGGATGTGGTTGGCCTTCTGGGCATGTTGTCAGCTCACGTTGAGCTTCTCATCTGCCAACAACCCCAAGTCCTTCTCCTCAGGGCTGCTTTCAATCCATTCTCTGATCAACTTTTATTTATGCCTGGGATTGCCATGACCCAAATGCAGAACCTTGCTCATCTTCCTAACTATTATCTGAAGAGACCATGGAGCTTCAATTGCTAATGGAAGTATGTGTATGTGCCATAGTCACAGTATTTAAGCACTTTTTTTTTAGGTACTTGTGTTGTGAAATCCCCAGCAAGTGAAATAAAAATTTCTATTAAAGGAGAATTTTATATTTTTAGAAAAAATTATCAATCATTTAAAGAAGCAAAGGAAATAATCTGCATGAGCATCACAGAATTGTTCAGGATACAACTTACAAAAAATTTGAGCCCATTCTAAAGTTTAACTTTTTTCATTGGAACAGATTTAGATAAGGTTAACACAGAAATCAGTGATGAAGCAGAAACTGGCTCCAGTTTCTCCTCAAAAACCACCACCAACAAAAAATCCTCCCCAACCAAACCCCCAAATATGAATGTTGAGCAAGAATTCTTCTGAAGAGAAGAAAGATTATTACTAATTTTTCACTTAGGGATATAGTTTGTATCATTAACTTGCATTGCATTTGATTGTTGAAATCCATATGCATGTCCATACGCGACAGCAGGCCTGTTGTGTAGAAATCACCATAGAAAGGGTTTCTGCCATTAGGAAAAAAAATAAGACTCATAATTAGAAATACCTAGTCCTTTGCACAAAGGACATATACACCCACTATACACCCACTACGTAACATTTAGTGACTGCAAGATTTTCTATTCCATCTTGTGAAGAAACATTGGAAAAGAAATAGCTTTATTGAGCTGATTTCATTCTGAACTGGAAATGCCAGTTCATTTGGATCATTCTGTTAACTAAAAGGCCTTCAAAGAAAAAAAATAAATTGGTAGGTAACCTCTAACCAGCAAGCTGGTACCAATATACTGACTTACATATCATTGAAGTCTGTGCCCAACAGCTGTGTTTGCAAAACTGCTGAAGGTAAAAAAGAGTTTTTGGTTTTGTTTTTTATTTTTAAAACAAGAAATGCTTACATCATCAGTATGTGGGCCAAAACACCCTAAGTTGAGAGTTACTTAAAACTACCGTTTTACTTTTCCCATTATAAAGACAGTTCTTGCTTCCAGTACTCCATTCACATATAAACCATTATTCTAAAACATGCGAGTCTTTTCTAACATTTGGACACTTGAAATCAATACCTGTGCCTTTGGTTTGCACTCACCTTTAGTTTTGCAAAGACAAATGTTGAGTTGCTTGATTGCTCTCATTCAGTCTCAGCATTTCCATTCCACTTCCTTCTATCTCATGGCTTCAGCCTTCCAAACTTCCACCTCCAGTTGCCTTCTCTCACTTCCGAGATCTCTACTTCTCAGACTTCGTCATTATTGGTTCCTTACTCTCTTGGCTGATTTCAGCCTTCAGATCTCAATTCCCCATCTGTTCTTCTAGTCAGTGATCTTTTTATACTCTTTTTGCTGTTTCATCCTTTATACTCTTCTGGAATTCTTAGACCTATTTTGTCCATTTTTGTGAACTATTTCTAACCCTGATGTCTGACCTTGATTTGTTCTTGCCCCCTGGAAATCTGACGTTGAACTAGAATATTTATCCCATAAACTTGCTTAATCTCTCTGTTTCATTTATTCTTCATGTGCTCTCAGCTCTCATTCAAATTGAAAACACAGCTCTTTTTTTTTCTGTAGCATTTCAGAATGGCACTTTTTGGTTTCTTACATCTGAGGAGAGAGGAACATCTGTATCTGTATTATTTATATGCAGAAAGCATTTTGGTCATGCACTTTGTGTGACTACATAAAAATTGCATTGTTCTGTGTCTCCACACCACCTCTGAGGGTTCCAGGATTCTGTGTGGTGAAAGAGCACAAGGGAATTTTGGAAGATTGTAATTTCCACTGACAGCTCATTCTAAGCTGAAGTGAGTACACACAGCAGTGACATTTTTAGCTGTGAGTCCAAATGAATTCTTTTTTTTTTTTT
>VXBJ01000966.1:919547-969219 GCA_013400055.1 Nycticryphes semicollaris
GTAAAAGCCAAGCTAACCCCAGTATTCAAACGCCCGTTGCTATATCCACTTTCTTCAGCTAATACTTGGCCCAGCCATATCTACTTCTAACCTGATATTCAGCTTCAGTCTTGTGGGTTTTTTTTGAATCTGGCATAATCCACAGAGCTGCAAAATCCTTAGCACCAGCCTCCACTGGTCTGGAGTTATCATTAAAACATACCTAGTATGTCTTACAGACAGGAAACTGAAGTGTCTGTGAAATGCAGATACATTCTCATAAAGATCGATCCTGCCATCAGACATTGCCTCATGAGGAGCTAGGACTGACCGACAGCACCCCAGTCACACAGCACACAATCTTGCACCCATGTGCAATGCATCCCCTAGGGAAGAGGAAGGGATGTTGTCCCATTTCTTATGCCTGAGTAAAAAAAAACAGTAGGAGAAAGTTCCTGGGTTTTTTCTCCCACCCGCACCAATGTAAAGGGCAGAGAATGAAGTGCCTTAGAAGAAGAGTATTATAAATCATATTCCTTGATGAATATGGATAAACCCCTTGATGTAATTATTTTGGACTGGATTTTGTTCAGAACAGAGCAATAAATAGAACTCATTAATTGTAAGAGTAATGAAGTCCATGTAGGTTGGGCTCAGAGTTGTCAGAGTAGCTGAATCCAATAGCTGAATCCAATCTCCAATCTTTTGGAGAGGAGCAGAGACAGGGATTACAATCTTGACACAGAGTTCATGACCTTCTTCCGGGAATCTTTCTGTTCAGCCCCATTCATGCTTACATTTAATTTCTTGCATTCTCTGTGAACGCCCTTCATTTCCCATGAAACAACAGTGCATGAAAGAAAGTTTTAAGACTTCTGGAGCCAGGAAGATGGAAAGTACAGCTTTTTCCTCTTTGCTTGCAGAAGTTGTTTTCTCCTCTAAACCCCAGCTGTTAGTTTTGCACAGTCATATCCTGAGTCGCCGATTCAAGCTGGTTTACGAGATACAGACAACTCTGCCTGCCATAACCTCTCAGATGCATTCCCTTGCTTGGATTTTCATGTGTGTCAGTAAAGGGCTTTGCTGTTATGACCCTCAAACATTTCTGAGTAGCAAAAATTAGAGTAGCTACCTTTATTTTGGATTCCAGATGGCTGTTTGTTATGTTTGTATGGGCAAGAAGATTATTTAGATAGATGAGACAGCATTGTCATGCATTTCATAACTCCGCTCACAGCAGAAGAGCAGACAGTTCAGAAGTTGCAGCTCCGCTATGAGTTCATTATGAGTGAGAAACTGGTGGCCTCAGCTGGCATTGGCACAGGAACAAACTGAAAGCTCTTGAACCAATAGGCCATTAAAAGGTGCCAAATCATCTATCAACATTCTGGGAATTTTCCACCTGAAGTTAAATTTTCGACTATTTTCCCCACTAGCACACAATCCAGTTGTGTTGCTGAACATATTTATAATTGCCACGTGCAAACCTGCTTCATTTTCTCAGTTGGCTTCCTAGCAAATACATGCATTTTGGGAAAGAACCACGCCCCTTATTAGTACTAAATTAGTACTATTGGTACTCTTAGTACTAAACAAAACAGTTGTTAGTAAAATCTTTGCATGAAAACTGAGAACCAGATTTCCAAAGATACTTAAACACTTATGAACATTTCTAGAATCAGTTTAATTTTCATGAGAAATATGACGGAGGGGTCTCACATTTCTCATTGGCTTGGTTAGCTGAAATGAGTAGAATGAAGTTTCTTTACTGCGTCTCCACCAGCAAAAGATCATCAGGAGCTTGTTGGAAAGAAAACGTTTTGGATTTCTAATTTGTGCATTCTGAGGATTTGACAAATTTAGATTGCTAAATCTCATTTCAACAGCATAAAATCAATTGTGATTTAATGTCTTAAAGGTCTAAATTGCTTTAAAAAATGACACATCTCTACCTAAGACCCTTGTAAACTGCAACAGTGAGTGAAGCAACATTAAAATAACTTTTTTAATGAGGGGCTGAATTGACCACTGATTAAGGCATTCTGTCTTCCTGAGAGGAAGCCCCAGAAGAAATTGGTTAAAACTAGGAACCAGCCCTTATAAGCCCTAGAATTCTGACTTAAACATCCATGGGAAGTATATATAAATGACAACGCCATGAATTTAGTAAAAGGTGGTGTAAATACACAATAGCACATAGCCTATTTTTATAACACAACCACCAAGTGAAAAGTACAACAGAAGCTTGCAAAAACTAAATATGAAACAATATGTTTGGGGTTTTTTTTCCGTTTCCCCCACCTCCAAAAAAAGGCCAAACCAAACCCTACAATGACAAATAGAGTTCCATTTAAATGGAATAGAGAAATAGAAATGACTGAGCACTGTCACAGGTCGCCCGGAGAGTCTGTGGGATCTCCACCCTTGGAAATTATTCAAAGCCTCTCTGGACATGGTCCTGGGCAAGCAGCTCTAGGTGAGCCTGCCTGAGCAGGGGAGTTTGACCAGATGCCTTCCAGAGGTTCCTTCCAACCTCAACCATTCTGCAGTTTTGTGAAACGTACAGTTGCTTCCACATTAGAATTCAGCAAAATAAACTAAGGGTAGTTGGTTTCTCCAACACAGAAACAATTTCTTGTGAAGCTGGCTGCTTGTATGGCCAGATTGCTTTTTGATAGTTGTAAGAGGCACACAGGTCAAGGATGTCTATGCCAAATCATGTAACAGGAACCAACTCGGTAGTTCCCTTTGCTTAATGTGGCTTAAACATTTACCGTTCATGCTATTTAATCACAGCTACTTTGTCCTGTCACCACTGAGCTATTGTTAAAATTGCTTTCTCTTCCCCATCATCCTCACCAGCTAACATTTCCTTCTTGGTGTGCTCACAAATTTGTGATCTTTACTTTCAGTGAGGCTTCTTTGATTGCCAAATAGGCATTTTCTGCAGCACAGCCACCTGAGATTCCTTCCCTGTCTTTTTAAGTCTTTCCTGACATGTTTCCCTATCCCAGTCCTCTCCAGTCGGTGCCCTTATTTCCTTATCCCAGTCCTCTCCAGTTGGTGCCCTTACGAGCTTTGAGTATTTCAATTAGGAATGTCTGCGTGCATGTGCATTTACATTCTGTTCTCACTCCTCAGAGCTGTTTTCTGATATATATTTCCCATGTTCTCTTCCAGTAAGCCAAAGCTACCGAGGTAAATTTCTAAGGGGGAACAGATAGTCCTGGCTAAACTTACTGCAGGTGGTGGCCATGTTCTACTTTCTGGCACAGCAACTCACCACAATCTTTCTCTATATTCCTAATTTGTTTGTTGCTTTTCATCCATACTGTGTGTTCCTACAAACACATGTCTGAAAGCAAACACTTTGAAACTTCAGTCACTACAAATCTCAGAAACTGATTCAGCTTCTTAAACAAAAGTATTACAAATATGTTTTGAAAACAAATTCAAAGGGTTTAATAAGATCAAAAAATACCAGGTAGGCATCTTTTAAAAGGAAGGGGTTTTTTCCTGACCAGCTCTACATCTCACCTGATTGTAGGACAAATGCAAATTCTGAATAGAATATATTTTTAATCATCTTTGACAACCTTAAACATACTATCCCCTAATTCCAGTCGCATATGTTCCCTGTTTCCATTTCAGTTCAGTACTAAATTAAAGCTAGCTGTAATCTCCTCTGTCTAGTACTGAATCCACGGGCTTCAAAGAAGTTGATACATCCTTGTTGCTTTTAAAGCTTTTTGAAATGTCATTACTTTTTTGAGAATCTTTCCAATGGTTACTGACTATTTTTCTATCATCAGGGTCTATCCATTAGTCTTGAAATTCAATATGCAGATAAGAAAGTGAACCCAGCCTTCTGAGTCACCAGACTGTCTCAAGGTGCTAAGATTCCAAATGCAGAGGTGATGAATTCACTCTCCTAATCACAGTAGGATCAGAATTTGGGATGCCATGTTAATCATCCCCACAGTAATCCCATCTTAAAATGTACTTATTTAATGCCAGGATTATACATCTTGATCAAAACGTATTCTTGGGTTACAATAGGGTGCCTATAACAGGGCACAGACAGACTGCCAAGGTGTAATGAGGCTGATGGATGAACAACAATGTCGCTATTCATATACCCAGACCCTGCAGTATCTCAGCCATCTGCTGCTGAAATTGCAAATCCGCACTGAAGAATGGTAGATTATTTTTTCTCTTCTATTATTCAGACAGGGCTTTTCATAAGTTGCAGGCACTGGATCTGTGCTTACTTGTTCCAAGTCAGAGTATGAGATCAACTTTTACTGTCAGAAGACACTTGTCAAGCTCAGACTAACATGCAACTGTGAAATTATATTCCTTAAAAGAATACGACTAACTGGATGAAACCTTAAAAGGAATTCCTTTGTTAACACAAATGAGATCTAAAACTAGAGTTTTAGCTGAAGAGAAGTTGTATGGGAGAAGAAAATAGCAGCTCAGTATCTATAGCACAGAGCAAGAGAAATGAAGCTCAATAAATTGCTCACATGAAGGGTTTTGATGACTCCAGTGAACTAGTGACATGAGAAAGTTTTACATGCTTTGGCCCACAGTTACACTGAAAATTAATTTGTTTTAGAAGTCATTGCCAATAGTTCTCCTGAAACCTCCTGAATGCTCTGGGCTTGACCTTTGAGAGGTACAAAGCAGCATGGCTGACTTCTGAAAAGCACACATAACTGCGTAACGCCAGTCACTGTCAGACACTTGTATTGCAGAATGTTACAAAACCTGTGCTAGATGAAGAAGTAGTTTTTGTGCAAATATTAGATTTTTGCCAACTACTACAAATGGGGGAAGAAATGATGTAAAAATATATATTTTCCTATAAAATATCAGCTAATTTACACTTTGTGATTCACACTTAGAATTCTCTATCTGTAATCTATTTTTTCAGTCAGAGAGTAACCATTGAGATGTAGTGTCATCCCTGGTAATGTGGAACAGAATTCACAGAGTGAGTTAAAAAAACATGTCCCACAGTTCAACTGTTCTAACTTACTCTAATTCTGACAGCTGGACAGGAGGTTACCTCTTCAATAAATTCATGATAGCACATATAACAAATACGATAACCAGAGTACATGAAACACAGAAATTTTGCTACATGACTTACACATCTCTAGGTTTATCTGGCCAGTCTGTACTGTTAAACTTCCAGAATTTCCTGCTGGAGACAGCTACAAAATATAATAGCCAGGCTGCTGAAAATTTTAAGTAAAGGGTCCTCCAGAAATGTCTTTTTCTTTTTTGTTTAAATGGAGGTACAAAACAGCTGCCAGGTATACCTGAAATGCACTCAAAATGCCACTCATTAAGGCTACACTATAGCTCTGCAAAATGGCCCCCCACTTTATAAATTTCAGGAAAAATTCTCCTTGTCTGGAGTAACTTTAATGGCTCAAACCTGGCAAAAGCACCTCTGCTGCTTCTTGTTCAAAACACCCTTTGTATGCAAAAAAGAAAGGTTATGTCCAGCGCAAAGCCCAAAAGAGGGTGTTCACAGGTTAACTGAGGCAAGAGCAGGGCACAGGAGAACCTATCTCTGCAGGAGGATCTCACACAAACCGTATCAATGGCACACAGGAGAATACACCCCTTTCTGCTCGTCTAGGCAGACTGCAGTTCCCAAATCAGACAGCACAGATGTCTGACTCCGGCACTTCCCTCTGCTGTACTTGAACACACATAGGAGGGAATAGAAAGCCACAGTCAAATATTTGACTAGTATCAAAACACAATTATAAAGTGATGTCTGAGAGCAAAACGTAGTGCTTTGAAAACAGCTGGTTTGAAATTCCCTGTCAATGGACCCACGTCTTTCTATCAAAAGAACAAGTTCTATCAACAGAAGTGTCCATTTGATCTCCAACATGGTTGCTTCCAGCCTGGTTCAAAGCTCACTAGCAGGAATGTTTATGAGACAAAGATATTTCATGTGCTTGTGTGTGTGTGTGCCTATTTAATGCTTTGCTTCTTGGCAATGACTGCTGAAGAACAGAAGCAGTCCTACTGATTTTTGACAATTGACTGTGAGGTGACTCAACAGTCTTGTTTGAGATGGTGTGAAATGGCCTGGCAGTAGCAATCACACCTACTGTCTGTCTAAATAAAGACAGACACACATATTGTTAAAAATACCCTGGGATCTTGAGTCCCTTCTCACCCTGTCTCATATTTACCATCTACAATATTCTGTCTGGTGTCATTTATAGGTTAGACCTCTATAGACAGGAAAACACACCGGCTGCTGCTGAGCCTGCTTCTAACATGTACAAGTGGAAGGGGAGTAGAAAACACAAGCAGATAGAAATAAATTTTTAAAGGCCTGAAGGATGACTTTGCATAAGAAAGGGGTTAAGGGTTAAAAATGCCTACATTTTTACTGCCAGACTTTGGATTTTTATCATATTGATAATACTTTGCTTATTAGACAGAGGTTAATGCAACTTGTGGGTGAACCCTTAAATCTGTATTCATCTTTATGTTATGCAAGTGTAAGTATTTTGGATTGACCAAGCTAGCTAATGTATATAAAACCAGGGACAATACATAATTAACATGACTAATTATATAAAATACTATCAAAGTTCATTAGCATTCAACTGAAGAAGCATACTTTTTTCTTCTAACTTGTGTCCACACAAGTACAGATGCTAACTTCTGTAAATATTTTATACAAAGTGTAAAAATTGCAATTATTAGCTGAGAAATTACAGCAAGCTTGCAATTTTCAGCCTCAAGTTATTAAAGGCAGATGTGCTCTCACATTTCTGAGCTTTAAATCAATGTAGTATAATCAACACTGTTACTCTGGGGGACAAAGCAGTTATGCTAGCGGTCTACAGTGTCCTGAATGACACAGGAAAGGGAAAAAGTAAGTATCCACTGTTTCCATTCATAGTAAAAAACATGAAGAGGACAATGAACAAGACTTCTAACAGATTAAAAAAAAAAAAAGGGGGGGGTGAGGGGGAAGAGAAAGAGAAAAGAAAAAGAGATCTTGAGCTGTAGAACTCATGTCTTCAGTGTGTTGTTCAAGTCAAGTTTACACTACTAAAAGGGCAGTAAATTTGAAGAGGCCTTAACGCAAAGGGAGGAAGAATACACCTGCCTTACACGTACCTTTTTCCTAAGGCATCTGTTACTGGTATTGCTGGCTACAGGGTACTGGGCTCAGTGGACTTTCAGCATTGTCACTTTTTTCAAGTTATTCACAAACAGAGCTAGCTGTTGTACTGTTAGAAATTAGAAACTCAGAGCTTAAAGAGCTGCAGAGACTATTTAGTACAGCTTTCTCCATATTGTGCTGGGAATAGAGGTATTTTGTGCAATATGTTCTTAAAAGTAATCTCTGTTGAGCAAAGTTCCACCGACAGTTTGGGTAGTTTGCTTTTCCCTTCTCTTGCTCAAAAAGATTTCTCCACTGTGTGATCTAAAGCTTATTGCTTGCAAATTAAAGCAATGCCTTCTCATCTTTCCTATACTGGGAAAAAAAAAAAATATTAATGAACTAACTAAAAACGGGCTTACCATTCCAATTAATAAGGGCCACAAAACCATAGGTAGCATGTACTATGCTGGTCTGATTTCCACGCCCCTGTCTCATTCTGTAGGGTGCGCCTCATTTCCGAATCAGAGCCACAGAACACATTTCTTTTAAGTTTCTCGTTGCCTTACTGTCTAAACCTGCTTTTTTGATACCATCTCCCCAGTGCTTCCCAGCGAGCTGCTACTGCCATCTACCCCATCCGTACGCAACGCCTGTCAGTCCCCCTGCTCATCAGCACGCAATGAAAACTGCAGTGCAATGAGCCAAACACACCGCTTTGTGAGTGCATGTGTCAGGCCATATGTTGCACAGGCTCCACTGCCACAAATAATTCCAAGTTCATAGGCAGTTTAACTGCTAAGTCGTCAGCATCCACTCTTCTGGGCCTGGTCACCCAAGCTGAGGAAATCTTTTTTGATTACTTCAGCAATCACAAACATTTTAAATGGTGCAATAACAACACAGGAACACCAAATAGCAAATATTATTTCTAGTACACAAATTCTGTAAGAGTTCAGATAAAATACAGCCACTCCAAAAACATTTCCAAAAGTAGAATAATTTACACAGAGGTTTGCAAACATCAATTAAAAGGTACTGTAAACATGGTTTTTATGAATTATTCCTAGCAAATGATTAAATGCTTGTTATTCTTACTTCCTCTGCATTCACCTAACACTGCTTGTTGCCCAGGGCACTCTTGACCTAGAATCTAGAAAAGCATTTAAGCGCTTACTGAACTTCTATTTAATGGAAGGCAAACAGATGCACATTTAAAAAACAACAACAACAAAAAAAACCCACATAGGAAGCAGCTCCAGCTCAAATCTCCCACCTGAGCAGATTGAAAATGTGGTGAATTCTCAAATATCCTTTTCACAGACAATGAATTTTTGTTTCACTGAAGTCAACTGCAAATACGAAAATATCTCCTTGGCTTTCATGAAGTGCAGACCCTAGCAAGAAACTGCTATACCCTTTTATTTGTAGGAAATGTCAATCAGTACTCAAAATTGGAAGCTGACATAGCATTCTTCTCTACTGTTACTATGAAAAATAACTGGCTTGAGGAGACTTACAAACAAACAGAATCTATGATTTCATGCAAGTTTACATCTCTCAGAATAGCTTCATTACATTACATACTTCTTTCCACCCCACACTTTCAAATGTATGTATCTTCACAAATAAATAAGAGGTAAGGACATGCTACTGATTTTGCCCTGTTGGCCAAGAGCTCAGTCTCAGATATAAAGGTCACTTGTCAAAGCTCCCACAGGAATGTTTTGGTAGAACCACCTCAGACTATCCCTTTACCTTTCTGGTTGTCCTTCCTCTACCACATTACAGAGAGCAGCCCTTCAGGTGGGTGCCTTCTGACCCCTGTTGTCCCACATCCCCCAGCTCCTGCTTGAGCAGATCTCCACAGCAATCACTTGCTACTGAGAGCACCTGGCACCAATTAATAAGCACTACTCAGTTCAGGGAAGCAGTGGAATAATGATGGCATCACCCAATAAAATACAGGTTTTCAACCTGACTATTGATCATTATTATCAAGTGTTAGAAGTAGAGGAGGGAAAATATGTCAAATTTACACTGAGGTGTTAACCTTTTAGCTGATTTTAATGGATATAATTTTAATCAAGGCATTAACTTATTCTTTCATGTTTTATGAAAACAGTTTTTCCTGAAATTTACTTATTCCCTGTCTTACAAAATGGATGATATGGTGAAAACTGAATTGAATGTCTTTGTTCAGGCTATGGAATTTCTCTGGATACTAGCAGCAGCCTTGTCACAACATTGGGTTTCACACAGATTAATTTGTGCAGCCTCACAGAGCCATAGGCCAGGGTATGAATTTACATTGCACTAGTGATTTCTGCATTCACTCAGTGAGGATGCAAAAGCTCTTGCCTAAGGTCAGGATGTGAGACTGTGCTGTTACTCTGTTCCATGGGAGTGTGCAACAGAGTTCGATTCTGAAAATTCACGGTCCAGTCTAAGGCATCATAATGAGCTTTTAGCAAGGCTTTTTTAGCCTTGTATTCATGCAGCTGGCTTTTTAGACAGCTATAATGCAGCAGAAAAACAGGGCACAGTGAGTAAATGAAAGCTTGCAGTGGCCAGCTTTGATTAATCCCTGCTAGTAAGTGTCAATAAAAGAGTAGGCACATCCATCATGTCATTTAAAAATAGCTTTAAACAAAAACTCTGTCTATCTAGGTTAGTAAATTAAACAATGCCTAGAAAACTCCCAGGCACTGGAATAGTACTGTTTATGCTGGTAAGCTGGTTTTGGCCCAAGCCAAGCTCTGGAAGCTAGAGCCTTTCAGAAGCCATTTCCAAGGGGAAGTTCACACATATAGAAGCAGAAACAAGGGCTGTTCCAGCTAGTCTTAGCAGTAGAAATGTTCCCGGGCATGTCTAATTTATTAAAACAGACATAGCCTAAGTATGCTATTTTCTGTAACTAGAATCTCTTAAATTTCAACAATTAAGCCTTTTTGAAGGTACAGCTCTTTCAGAGTGCTGTTTAAACAGCTACAACTAAGAGGATTGTCATTTCTTCTTTCCTTCTGAGAAGGACATAATAAAAGAAAAGCTACTAAAGGAAGAGTAGGACAGAAATATAACTTACTGCAATATATAACAGATGAAATACACAGCAAAGGCCACAAATACCAAAGGTAAAGTTTCCCAGAGTCCCTAGTATCACACAGTTTTCAGAAATGAATTTAGTTATGGTATTGATGAAGAAAGAGATTAAAAGGCTTGAGGCTCTGCAACAGTTTCACCTGTCTCTTGTTAAACTACAGGCAACGCATACCACCTCAGGTGGCAATGAAAAACCTCCCTGGTTTTAATGCTTTACTTAAGACCTTTGACTGAAATTCTTTTGGTAACAGGATTTTTGTGTTAGCTGGTATTCCAAATTATTTTGGAGTGATTTGAAACACTCACTGAAAAAGGGAAAAATCACTGACTCAAAGTCCCATGGTATGTGCAGTTCTGCTGTACAAGTGCACAGAACAGAGGGTCATGCAAGAGTTCTCCAGTTGTCATTGTAGTGCTCTTGTGCTCTTTCAAAAGGCTACTCGTGTTGGTTCTCATGTATTGAGATTTTTTTTAAGGACACTCCAGTTTCACCAGAGGGGACAGAATGAATTTCAGCCAAACTTCCCTGTGCAAGAAATACAAATATGTTATTATCACTGCAGTATGCATCCAAGCTACACAAACACAAAATCAATGTCAATACAATATTAGTAATAGTACTGCTGATATTTTTTCCTTATGTTAACTTGTTTCATTAATACAGTAGACTATTTTTGCATACATGTATAATAAGTGTTACTGCATTTATTCTTATAATAACCAGTTACCTAATATTTTAACTTTTAGCAATATTAACTTATCACAGATAAGACTGTGGTTGCAAAATAATTAAAGTATCTAAAGTAACTCAGACAGATAACTCCCTTGAACTGTTCAATTTTCATCTCTGATGCAGGACATTTAATGCAAAAAGCTGTCTTTAAAAGGAGAATAAAGTTGCAAACCAGGAACCATTCCTACTAAAATGTGAGCAGGTACTACCCAGGAAGGGAGGTCAGCTAAGGTAAATTAAACCTAGATTACAAGATGACTAATATTAAGAATGCCATCCAGTGGCAAAAATATCCTAGTGGAAAAGCAGCTACAGTGCGAATGAATACCAGAAATCTGAGTAAAAAGGGAAGGAACTGGGAAGCTGACACTACACATTCTATAATACATACAGATAAATGTACATTATAAACTAATAACCAAAGGTGAAAGCTTGAACTTACCCTTGATCTTTTTCGTGCATACCAAACACCAATAAGTAAAAGAAGAATAATCACCACAAGGGAAATGCTGATTCCTGCCACTAGAAGAGCAAAAAGAAAGCTACTCATTACTAAGCCATTAAGAAAAGGAAAAACATAATTCCTACATTTGTGGTGGATAAATATGCAGCATAAAATGGTTACATGCAACACTAAAATTTAGGTCTTTATTTTTCCTACAAACAGAAATCTTATTCAAGTCTGGGTTGGTACAGAAATGAACCAAGCATATTACAGCTCATTACAGTCAATGAGCTTTTGGCACTGCAAAGTATGTGCTATATTCATCTCCAGTCTTAATATACCAACAGTTACTGCTCCTCACAATATTAGTGGTGCTAGAGACTTCACTGAAAGAAAAAAAAAACCAACAAATACTAGTTATCATAATAAGAACATCAATTACTATGGTTTAGTCTAGTAGAGTGATATTCTTATTACTCAAATCACCAGAGAAATACCATGATTTGCAATTAAGAGGAGTCTTTAATACTCTTTTACAAAAACAGTGTTTTTCAGGCTAGCGCAGGCTAGTTCGTACATAGCTTTTGTTTTCTATAACCGATCGCAGTAAAAGAAGTTAAAATTTCAAAACTTAGGTAAAGAAAAAAATATTTAAGCGTAAGTATATATATTGAAATTGTAAACATACGTATAGCTGGCAGACGTTCTTCTGTTAGGAGGAAAAGAATGAAAATTAGAAACACAAGAAAACTATAAAACTACACGTAAAGCTGTTTTTCCCTACCTCTTTTTACCTGGTTGCAAATCACTGACTTTACAGTCAGGCATTAGAAAGAAAGTAATTCATTATTTCCTGCCAAAGATAACAGATGGCAGCTCTTAACTACTCTGTACCTACATTCATCATACTTGTACACTGATTTCTGTTTACTCTCCTTCATATGTGCCTTGCCTGTTTGGCAGGTAAAGCTTTGTGTGCCGGTGTGCTCTCATATCTTTAGAGATCTGTGCATTTACATATATTTATAATTAGCATAACTAAGTCCAAGTCAGAACAGCAGCGTTCTTCAGATCCTGCCATGCTGAAGGAGGAAGCAAGCAGATATGATCGTTGCTGCCAAAAATTTCCTCCTCCTTTTTTCTGCCTTTTTTCCAGTTTCACCACTGTGCTTTGAGTAGTGTCTCACCATAAGAAACACAGAGAAGACATGGGCAAGAAAGAGGGCCCATAAAATTCTCAACTGTTCAGCTAGCAACATTGCTGTAGCAGCTGCTTTAGAGCCCACCACCACACACAGCCTCACAAACATAGGAATTAAGAAAGCATTAACAATCTGAAGCCCTGGCCTGTATCTATAAAGTTTTGTGCAGCTCGTTGCTGTGATCTTAAGAGCAAAGATGGGGATTGTGAAAGCCATCATTTCATGAAGTGTCTAGAAAGGTAAGTAGGAGCAAGGTATCGCACAGGGGCAGGTGCTGGTGATTCTGCGCACAGGGATATCAAGAAAGAATCAAGACACTTAGCAGGTCAATGGGGCCATTTTCTGCTTTAATCTTCCTCATCAGTTTTCTTCCTTTAGCACAGAATACCACTAGTCAGGAAGAGTGGATAGCCTGACATTTTATACTACGTGACACATTTTCTGCTGCTTGAGGGGACAGTTACTTAGGCTGGGTCTTAAATATGCTTTGTGTTTCAGCTTCCAACTCTGTAGAAACAGGGGGGAATCTATTTAAATCAATCACAGGATTATAGTGCTGCTAAATTGGTTTGTGTTTGCGATTTTTTGAATGCTTTTGGATATAAAGAATCATTAGGTGGAAAACAGCATGGAACAGTGTATACACAAGACCTGGGTGTGCACACTGAGGGAAGAACTGACCCAGGGTTTGTAGGAAGCAACAAATTAAAAAGCAGACCTTGAACGTGATCTTTTTCATATGGCATTGTTTCTGATTCAGGAGCTTGCGTGGCTTTAGAAGCAGGTAAAATATGTGAAAGTGTTGTGGTTTCTTCAGGTGAGAATGTTGGTGTTCCTGCAGCAACATTCATGTTGTTACAAAGACTTCCTAAAATTAAAAAAAAACAATAACAATATTATTGCTGGAGTATGCCCTACCATTTATTATTAAAGTTGTTTGATAATTTCAGTTACAAAATCCTGCTTTCAAATGCTCAGAACTTGGACAATCTCGCCTGCTGTTTTACATTTGGAATGTTTCCCTCCATCTCCCTTTTCTGTAGGAACATTTCAGTTGAAATTGTTAAGGTATATCTCAGAAAGCTTTTAAAAAAAACAAGACTGTCATTTGCTCAGCTTAAAAAATACTTTCACAGATATTCTTCTCAAATACTGTTTCCTTACTTTGGAAGAAGAAGAAAACGAAATCCATAGCACAACACTAGCAGACCTATGGCCTTTACTAGATTTGAACACTCTGAAAGTTGTCAAAACCATTTTTTTTTTTTTTTNGCTCAATAGGATACTAAACTCACCTGGGATGTTTACTGATACCCATCCTCACTCTCACTTTTCCTATTGTTCTTCAGGTTTCTTAAAGGGGAAGCAATCACATTAATATAGATGATGAGGCTCATTAGCTTGCTGTAGTCAACACATGACAACACCCTTTCTTTCACATTCCTCCTCCACTTCACTTGAAATTCATGAAAATGATTTGTGGAAGGGTGAAAGATACTTTCCCTGAGCTTTTTCTGAATGAAGAGAGGACAATTATACTCTGTGTTAAGTTATCGGAGTTTTAAGCAGATGCTTTCTTACACAGTCTTCGTTGTGACTTGAAAATCAAAACAATATGCCTTCCATGGAAGCAAGTTTAGCCAGTGAAATTCCAGAAGGTTCCACAAGGGAAATAATTGACTCTGAAACAGCACAGGCTGTGCCACGTGAGATTCTTGGACATCCAAGTTTAAAAAAATATTAACATCATGAAACATTTTACATAATTCTGGTATCCCCTGAGATCTTGTACCCTCAGCCCTGAGGGAAGGGACTTGGGGGTGCTGGTGGACGAGAAGCTGGACATGAGCAGGCAGTGTGCACTTGCAGCCCAGAACGCCAATCACATCCTGGGCTGCATCAAAAGAAGTGTTGCCAGCGGATCCAGAGAGGTGATTCTGCCACTTCACCCTGCTCTGGTGAGACCTCACCTGGAGTACTGTGTGCAGGTCTGGAGCCCTCAATATAGAAAGGACATGGACCTGATTGAGCAGGTCCAGAGGAGGGGCACAAAAATGATCAAGGGGTTGGAGCACCTCTGCTGTGAGGACAGGCTGAGGGAGCTGGGGTTGTTCAGCCTGGAGAAGAGGAGGCTCCAGGGAGACCTAATAGCAGCCTTCCAGTACCTGGAGGGGGCCTACAGGAAGGCTGGGGAGAGCCTATTTACAAAGGCCTGTAGTGACAGGACGAGGGGCAATGGGTTTAAACTGAAGAAAAGAATATTTAGATGTTAGGAATAAGTTATTTACAATGAGGGTAGTAGAGCACTGGAACAGGTTGCCCAGGGAGGTGGTTGAGGCCCCTTCCTTGGAGATGTTCAAGGGGAGGCTTGATGAGGCCCTGGGCAGCCTGGTCTAGTTGGGGGTGTCCCTGGTGACTGCAGGGGGGTCGGACCTTTGAAGGTCCCTTCCAGCTCAGATGATTCTATGATTTTATAAAGTTATATATAAAAGAATGACAGCATCATCTCCAGACGTAACATAAACAGCTTCTCTGGAAGGGGGAAAACAGAAGCACCTACAGTGTGGCAACAGAAACAAACAGTACCTAGAGGCAGATGCTGCCTCTCTCTGAGAATATGCTGCACTTGTTGGCAATGGGGTTAAATTGCTCAGTGGTTAGGATAAAAACTTGCGTTGTAATTTTGAAGGTTTCATAGGACTCTGACAAGTGGAAGACAGTGCTACAGAGGGGGCTTGATGACATACATATCTCTGTGAACTCCTTTGAAGAGGGATGACCTAAGTTCTCAGCCAGGCTCGTGCTCTTAAGAGCACATGTATGTTCATGATAAAAAGGTCCATTAGCCAACCCCCTCCACCTCTTAGCACTTTCCTAAATTCTCCCTCTATTGCTGCCTTTAGTGGGATTGAGATATAAAGAACAAAGTGCCTTATGTCTTCACACCAACCTAAGACTATTTTTTTTTCTTTTGCACAAGGAAACAACATTCTAGTGGAGATTTATGAAACCAATAAAATCAGTCACAAATTATAACTGCTAAATATAAAATCCTTTCATTATTTAATAACGTTAGACAAAATCATGTAAGGGATTGATTTTACACCATACCCAGTCACAAATTGTCAGTATTAAACATAAAAGTTTTCATTAGAAAGAAGTGATACAAGGGGCTGGGGTCCTGCAAGTCTGAATTAAGAAGACCTGGTGCTTGTTGTTAAATAGGCTGAAATAATTTAATTTTTTTGCTTTCTTTGCAACATCACTGAGATACTGCCACTGTACCTTGCAACTAGCAGTGCTGACAAAAAGAAAAAGAAGTATGAGCTGTATGGTCTCTCTCTCTAGTTCTACTATTGATAGATATTTAGCATTATAGGTATTGACATTTACTTTTGTCATTCATTAATGAATCTAAGATGACTAATGTCACAAGAAGTTTTACCTTTTACTGGCATGTGTGTCTTTCTGTACCTGGATGAGGGTTCTTTAAAATACAACAATCTAATTTATTCTTGAAATCTTATTACTAGGGGTGCTACAGATATTGGTATGGCAAAATAATTGTATGCTTCATAAATGAGCTATACCTTACTAATAGAGATGTAGTAATCATTCACACGGTACAATATAACAATGAATAGAGAAAACATCTTTGCTGATTGTACACTGACTTATAGATAAAGTCATATGAATTACCATTTAGAATATATCTAGGAATATTTTTCAAAAAGTAATTACAAGTGGTAAAGAGAAAAATATAAAGAAGTGTTCACTCACCTGTAAGGAACAGAATGAACATAGGTATTGCCTTACACATCATTTTTTTCCCGTTTGTATCTGGGAAAGGGCAAAACCAACAGAAAACAAACCTGAGAAATCCACAGGTCACCATCACCACAGCAAAGAAGCCTGTGGTCGTTACCCCCTAAGGCAAGAGACCTCAAAGGCCCAACCCTGCTGCACTTATCAGCTCTGAGTTGCTTATTGGCTGAATCAGACAGTTTCTTAAAACAGCTGTTGCAAGGACTTAGATGCCACACAGGCTGTGTAACTCCAAGAGCTTTGGCTCTACCGAACTGAATTTACTTACAGCCAAGCGAAGCATGCAGGCAGCACAAAAATTACTAAACCAACAGCTAAACAACAAGTTTTTATTCACAGGTAAAGCAAGTTCTGAATTGCATATTTGCTAAAAGACTCTAGTTGTGATGAGGATATTCTCACACGTCATACCCACAGAGGGACTTTGTGTAGATCTCAAAACTCTCTGTAAGCAGGAAAATGTATCCTTGCACAGATGGAAAAGCCTAGACACAAGGAAGTCAATCACAAAATGCGACCATTTTCTTTTGCACTAGTCTCAGTTCGTAATATATTCCTGAATATTCAGTACACCATAAAAATAAGTATTCAGAGCAAAAACACTGCCAGCCTGTTAAGTGTAATGATTAGTCACAAACCTACTTATTTAGGATCATTTAAAGAAACAGTATTATGCCTTCAATAGGTGCTTCTCAAGTGTATCTCAGAATCGTTGTTCAGTGTTTCACGTGGTTTGACACAGGTATGTACTTCATCCGAGGGTATACCACAGATGATGCTGAGTTAACTATTGACAATTTGAATAAAAAGGAAATAAACTTGTCAGGTAAAAGGAGTTTGCTTGGCAAACTATCACCCTGCTCACAAAAATCTCACCCTCTTTCTCAGCTGAGACTATTTCTTTCAAAGCATACAACACAGAACACTTGTGGCTCCATGGATTCATGCACTGTTCTACAACTCCTTGTTAGTAGGCTTTTCCTGGATGTCCCTCAGCCGTGAACCTCCAGACAGGAAAAACATGCCAGTTAGACTTTCAGGAGTGACAAGTTGCTGTCTCACCAAACATTAACAAAACTCCTCACAACTGTTTACAGATTATTGATATGAATAAATTGCCAGATGGCACCAAACCCAAGCAAACAGTAATAACAAGCACTTGGATAGGCACCTCCATTCTACAAGACAGCATAATGCTCCCAACAATGTTACATTAACAACTTTTTTTTTTCAGTGCCCATATCCTTATCTTTTCTTCTGAGCATTTCTTTATCAGGCCACAGCAGACCTTTGCATTCAGAAATGCTGGCACAGTTTTCTGCCTTCCAAGTCTATTGAACTTACTTTCATTATGCATCCATTTTCTTTCAAAAACTGCTCCCAAATTATCGTGCAACACACTTTTTCTTCTCAGACCTTGTTTGAAAAGTATCTCCAATAACAATTGCTTTCTGTCTCTTTTAATAATACTTTAAGAACATTTTTACTAGAGTAAGAAATTAATATCTTCATGCACCTCCTGTGTACACCAAAAAAAGTATTCATGCAAATCCACTACACAAATGGAGAGCTACAGTTCCTTCTACAGCCACTGGAAAGTGGCATTTCAGAGGGAGAGCCCCAAAAAGGCATTCTGAATTTCTGAAGCACCCAAGCTTGTCGATCAGTTCAGATGGATCCTAGGAAAGACTGGCCTCTTTTGCCTGAAGTCTGACCATCTGGTTACCTTCTCTAAAAGCTGTCCATTCTGCCTACCTTTTCTACCTTCAGACACTCACTTGGAAACGCTGAGGAGAGAAAAGATATAAATAACGAATGCACCTACCCACGGGAGAGGAAGAGGGTATATAAAATGTGCTGGATGCTCATTTGCAACTAAACATAACAGAAAGCTTCCCTTAGACCACAGAGGAGCTTTGTAACCCATGAAGGACGGCTCCGTATTGACAGCACTTCAGTTTGTCCTGGCTTAAAGTGTAAAACTCTCAAGCTCACTGTTTCCTGACAAAAATGTCTTGGTACTGACAAAATCTCTTTGCAATATATAATTTATAAAATGGTACCAAAACCCCCAGACCTCCTCTTTAGGAGAGACTCCTCATCTAGGTTATCTGACTTACCAGGGGGTACTGATTCCTGTATTTCATGACTTTTCCTGAATTACTGCCTGTCCCATGAACGCTTTCAGAAGAAAGGACTGGGAGTAAAGTAGTATATATATCAGAAATTCTTCCATCTCTTTACAGAGATCAAGTCTAGAGGAGAAATATATTTAATATTTTAGGATCACTGTGCATTGTGCTAAATTCATATCCAAGAAACATCATGCCTACTTGCTCATGTGGTGAATGATTAAAGTTCTAAACAGTGTCACAAAAGAGGGAAAAGGAGACATATACATATATGTGCGTGTGTGTATGTTTTTTTTAACTACTTTCTCTTACACATTGGCTTTGGAAAATTCAGTTTCTAACAAACAGCGGACATTTGGCGGCCACTCTATCTCCATTTCTCCTCATACTCTGCAGCAACCAATATTAGATGATATGCCACAAGTACAGGTCCTTTCCCTGTGAGCTTCTCTCCTAAGTTTTGAGATTTGCTTTGTCCGCTCCTATTAGAATTGTTTGGAAAAAAACCCTAAAATCTACTTTTGTTAGAATGTTTTGAAATAATTTGGGGAATGCTTCAGTTCTGATAAATCTCTGATAGAAAACCATTACATGTCTAGAAAGCTGTGTTCCCGGAGTTTGCCACTTCGTGACAGACATACGTGTATATTCTTTTGGACACGGGAATGCACAGAAGTCAGGCTCATAAGCAGCCTGATGAGAGGCACCCCACAGCCAGGATGTTTAGAGTTCCCAGGTGAACGAAAGAAGTTTAGAAGTGTTAACTGAGAGGGCCTATTTCCCAGATTTCCAACCCTTTGTGATCTGAAGCCTGAAGTGAGGTCATTCAAATCCTGGGATGTGTGGGTCCGTAATACTGTACGGCTGCATTAGTGGCACTACACATTCCAAAAACAAAGGTGCTGAAAGTGAAGTCACGTACCTCTGAAATGAAACACAATACAAAACCTATGGCAAATCAAACAGAATTGCTTTGTTTTGTAGAAGTTACTTCTATATGAATTTGGCCATGTATGCCGTATGTTATTTACTCTTAGCAGAAATCATAGAAACAATAATTACTTTAACAGGCAATCTTTTAATTAAAAAAGTGGGCAGTGGTTATTACGGGTTGTCTGTCTAAAAGCATAATTGATGGAGATCATATGATTCCATACGGTCTACAAGAATGTGCACTGCCATGCTGTGGGCACTGTACAGTTTCCTGACCAGGAAACAGTCCTTGCTTAAGTGATGCTTGAGCCTCACATCTCTGGCTCTATATAGCAGACACATAGTCTATAAAAATATGGATTCAAGGTTAGCCAAGAAAATAGATCACATTCATGGTGGCAGCAATATCTCAGCACCCCGAGGTTCAGGTGAATGCAGGCCACTAGGTGGATGTACAAGTGAACTAAAGCAATGCAAGGAAGAACTTAAATCAGTACACTTACCAACTCTTCACACAAGTACATTAAGCATTGGTAATAAGGAGTTATCTGCAGTGGTTGACATACTGCCAGTATGTGCAGTCCTGCCCTGGAGGAAATGATCAGCCATTAGCATCAGTGGAGCTGCATTGGCTACTGCTCCTGAGAAACTGTAAAAGGTCAGAGTACCATTGAGTATGAAGAACAAAAAGAAATGAAACATAGTATCTTACTGCTATTAAAATTACCCCTTCTCTTTCTACAGCCTGTTGGCCTATAGAAGTAATTCTATTTTACATAAAATGAAAACTTCTAGCTTTATGGAACAGAAAGTTTGTCTCCGAATTTGTGCATAAAGAAGCTGGCTTCTATATGTTGTAAAAAAAACAACTGTCTTTGGTAATAAATGTTCTTGGCAGCAAACACTGGAGAATATTATGAAATTATCCTTTCCAAGTAGCGTGCAAAATGTCTGTCTGAAGGGTTAAAAGTTTTTCCAGTGATGTTACTGTCATGTGATCATAAACCAGCTTGTTACAGCATTTAAAAAAACATACGGCCTGAAGTTCTAAAATTTTGGGTTTTTGCAGACTAATATTGCCAACAGGAAAGTCCAAGTTGCAAGTTGAAAAAAGCCCTCCTACTTGCCCCGCATCTCATAGTAATGCCATGTCATGTCAAAGCTAATCAATGCGTGATGTTTTTCATCTTCTAAACAGAATTCACTAGGAAGCACTCACACGAGTGAGTGTGACTCAGTGAGTGAGTGTGACTCAGTGTTACCAGCGCTGCTTTGTATCCTTCTTAGCAGGTTAGATTCTCCTTGCAGAATTTGAGTGTTACTATTTTCAAGAGTGCAGAATCCTCCACGAATTTAGAAGCTTCTCAAGCGTCACACCATTCCAAATAGCAGGTTTTGCATCGTGTGTCACAGACACTGATTTTCACGGCTACGCTGCTGTATGTGGCTGGGAGCTGTGAATGATGCAAAGTACCAGATTGGTATAAACAGAAAATTATTATTGGGAAAAATAATAACCATTAAATTAGAAACATTTAATGACCTACTCAGAAGATGGCTTCGATTTACTTATAAAACAGTAAGTGGCATAACTCCTAAACCAACAGACCTTGTAACAAGATATTTCCTACAAGGTGACTGAAAATCATCACTCCTGCAGATTAAGTCATACACATTGTAGTCTCCTGGCCTCTTTTTCTGGTTCTCATACATATATACATACGTACATCCAGACTTCTGCTTCTTTTTGCAGGCTAGGCTAAGGAGGAGGATATCCCTGCTGAATTTTCCTCAGAATTATTCCACTGAGGAAGCAGGGCTTATTCCCCTGAGGAATGAGCTGCCAGGATCCCTCTTCTGCAGGTTTTCACAGAGCTAGTTGCTATTAGTTGCTGACTCGTACAGTACTCTTGTTACACAGTGCCATCACCCACAACTGAGACAACTGAACGGAGCAGACTTCTCGATTCTTGGTGGTTTACAAGCAACATGGTTGTCACATGTGGAAGAAATTTTGCCTAGTTTGATCTGCAGTGACTTACTGGTAGGTTCCCTCTTGAAAATTTATGCAGGACCTAGCGGATATAGGAAGTGGAGGTAAGTATTTCATTCCTCTTCCTGCTTACCTTGGCATAACTACTGGCACCATGCTAGCAGTCTAGGATTGTGGACAGCAAGCAGAAATCACTGCTGTCTTCCACCTCATATATGGAGAACTTCAACATTCATCATATTAGCTTTGCCTTCTGAATGAAAAACAACGCATTGGCCTTTCACATTGTCCCAGCTCCCTGTACTAAGGCACCAAATGTTGTTTAATTAAAGAAACTGTCCTCTTTATACTAGAAACTGCAGACATCTAATGGAAAATTTCTGTTTCCAAGCATTTTTAGTTTCATTTAGGTCTATTCTGTTTCTCCTACCTGCCAAAACTATGGATCTCCCATAACGCCCACAGGAACAGAGGAGACTGATCTGTATTTGAATTAAATTCCCTCAAAGGTATTCCACAAAATGATCCCATTTTTTGAGGAAGGATCTTTCACAGGCCTGGTGAAAAACTTAACGCCTAAACCAGATGAAAGTTTGTGTACTGTAGCAACAGCTCTCATTTTCGTGCTTCCATGTTTGTTTTACAGTAGCATAGTCCTTCATTCACAAACTGCAGGTAGCAGTTTGAATTCAGCACCGTATTCAAGTTGCTGAAGTGAGAGACTGTCAGCTATTTGTTTTTTCACATATGAGCATTTCACTCAGGAACTATAAAATGCTTCATCCTCTCCGCATTTTGTAATGGAGAATAACATTGAGCCCCTTGTGTTTTAGTTCCCTTGATCTATTGACCACATATTTTAAGGAGAGGCTGACAGCTAGCATGTCAGTTATTTTCAGATATCTGTCTCTGTCAAATTCAGAAATCCCAAGAAAATAAACGAAGTGCAGGATTATAAATACATGTGAAATCAGAGCTGTCATCACTCTCAAGGATTTTCCATTGTGCCTGCTGCACTATTTTTAAGCTAAGATTTCCCAGATGTGTAGTAGGAATGTTTAGAGAATAAAGCATTTCATTTTTCTGATGGCTACAATATTCTTAAGTTTAACCTGTTCAAAATTGGGGGTTGTGCCTGATTTGTTTTTCTCAAATGTATAAGTGGAATAGAATAATAAAAACTAAGTTTAGCAAGACTTCATAGTTCTTGATGACTTGAAAACAAATTTTCAGGTAGACTTAGTTATTCAGAAGAATAAAATTTGACAGTGATCCCCTGAAAGGAGGCTCCTTATGTGCTCTTATCCTGGTCTTCAGAAGCCAGCTCTGGGTCTGTATTGCTCTGAGCCATAGAAGAGCAGAGTATGAATTATAATCCACATTGTGCTCTCTTTGCTAATCAGTGCTTTACTGAATAAAGCTCAGACAAGACTGAACTAAATTACAAATTTTAATTTTAATTATGATTCAAATTAGAAAGAAGGAAACTTCATCTTATTTTACTTTGTTAATTGATCTAATTGAATACCTTACTGAATCTTTCTGGCCAAGCAGTAAGTATAGTTTGAACATACTTAGAAAGCTATGCTGCTTGAGAATGTTGACTGACATGTTTTCTATGTTCCCTAAAATGGTTCATTTTTACTTGCATTTTGTGTCAAACTGCACTGGCAAGGAAACTGGATTCCAGCTGAAAATAAATAAAAGAAAAGTTCTAGAACTAGTAGATCCTTATACTCATAATGAGTCGTCTGGTGGTTTTTACTTTTAGTCATGTTCAGACTATGGATGATCCAGTCACCAGCACAAACTTAAAGGCAGGATTTCCCCCCCCTGAATCCTCAGAAGAGGCTGCTATTGTCAGAATAGGTCTAAGGTTCCCACAGCCTCAGGTGCTTGAACACTGACATCCCCACCAGAGCAGTGCTTTGGACTTCTTTAAAATCCAAACTACTACACTAGGAGTGCACATTTACTACCTGAGTACTAGTTTTATGTGTAACCTTTTTTTTCTTTTTTTAATTTATGCCAGTGATGTATCCCTCAAACTAAGTTGCCAAGCTTCAGATTCAGCTGTTTATAGCTGCTAGGTGTGACAAGGGACACATGGCAGATATGTGCCTTCTAGACTATTAGGGTGCTGTTAGACATGTCAAGTGGCGCTGCACATGATGGGCAACTGAATCAAGCCCCTAAAGGAAGTCTGGTAATAAAATGCTGTAGGAATAAGCAGGAGTATCTACTATGATAAAACAATAATCTCCCAATTTTATTTTTTTTTCACAGACTCTCTTGAAAAATGGGGACTGATGCAGTTTTCATATTCATTGGGTTACGTCAGGCACGACAGGCAAATTGCATGTTACAAGCAGGGATGATGACCAGGCTCTCAGTGGCAAAGGGCACCTCCCTTTCTGTGACACACGCATCCATATAAACTAGTAGTAAGCTGTACCACTGTACTGCTTCAAAAACTCAGCCTCTTGTGTTCTTTGGGCAACGTGTGCAGCATTCTGGATCCCTACCACCTTACAGACCCTAGTCAGAGGACCACTGCTAGACAGCCAACATGATAGTGGGATGAAAATATTTACCTTTAGAATGTTCTGCTCATATTTGAATTAAGATTCAAGCTGTTTCCTATGCCTTTATTAAAATAAAAAGGGGTTCCCATTCTGAAGTTTTGCTGTACTTTCTGTACAGTCAGCTACTGTAATTTACTGTCCAGTTAAGTTCTTTTATAAGGTGCAGAAAGCTTAAAAGGGTGTAGCTAGGTGGCATGTGTTCATTGCCCATAGTCATCAAATTATGTCAGAAATGAAGTCATGTAATTTGGAGTCATGGCTTTGCCACGCAACACACAGATTTTAAGATTGCACTTATGTCTCTGTGTAAGTGGATTTGGTGTGGTTTGTATTACAGGGAAGACTAGCTTCTGTATACACCTCTTTGCCTTCCCACACTCTCTTTTTTCTTACTCTCACACACACACACACACTTGCTTTTACTCCAGAGATGTTCAGTAACTATAATGCTAAAGTTTTCAGACCCTAGGCCACTAGCCCTCTCAGGACAGACCCAATAAACAATTGAAACAGCTACGAGTTGTAGGCCTCTGATCTCTGGAGAAGACACCAGAACTCTGCAGAAGATGTCTGTGCAGTGACGAGTAAGAAGAGTGTCAGAGTGGCAAGCTGCAGGGCCTGCATGCTGACCTGTGTGCTGCCATCTCGTAGGAAATGTTGGTTCTGCAGCAGCAATGGCTGGCTGCAGCACCGCAACACCGAGCCTCTCCATAGCTTGCACACTTGGCACAGTGCTGCAAGAGGATGCTTTCATTCATCCAGGATTTTCCATTAAGAATCCCTCTCAGCATCTTTCTCTTTTCAAACATAACCTGAGAAGGGGGCAACTGCCCACATCTTTTGTCACAGATGACATTTCAGAGCCCTCAGAGATTCAATTTCTTTTTCAATATAAGACTTGAGTCCACCTTGAAAGTGTCTTTTACCATCAACAATGAGACTGCTGTGAGTCTTTCTTGTAAAATTGGAATACAGCGCAGCAAAGTGTTTAGAAATGGTGAGCAGGATGCGAGAGCAAAACTCTTCTTGCTGTTGGTCAGGATACAGTCTTAGGAGGAGAAATCTGAGATTTCCAGCCTCACTGTTATTATAATTTCTGTACTTCATCTTGTTTCTATTACAATACATATATACGAAGTATTAATGCATGCATTCAGTTATTAACGACTTTATATATAATTTTCTAGTACTTCTCTCTAGTACGCCTCTTTCAGAGCATAGTTTAATACACTTATTAACACTGTTAAACATTAATTATTTGTTATTCACCATGTCTACATTAGCCAAAGAAAATTTCTTATTACTTCAAGACTGAGTGATGTACAGAGATTCATTTCAAGGGAGATATCCATACATCCTTTACATCGATCAAGGCATTTTGCCTAAGTGACACGGCGTGCTTGGACCTTTATAATTGCCCATGGCTTCCAGAGGTGACAGGAGAGCTGTGAAGTTCAGAACTGCTTTGCAGTTTGATCTCCATTCAACAATATTGTTGTGAAGGAAATACACGAGATAGATTTTCCTATATTTATGCCTTCCCATAGGAAACAGCAGCCTGAGTTCACCACACAGTGGGCCATTAAAAGAAATGTCAGCATAACTAAAATCGCGAGCTCTGAACCATTGTGGTCTTTGAGTGACCATCTCGTTAGTCATCTTGTTTTCTCAGCTAAATTCCAACTGGTTAATGACAACGTTACCTACTGAAGCTCCGTGCATGGCTTAGAGGCCTCAGATTCTTGACCCTCTGCACTGTGGTCTGCACCAGCTGAAGCATGGCATTTCCAATGTAGCTTGAGTTCCTTTTCACAGACTGAGGAAGTGACAAATGCCTGAAACAGATGATCCAAATGTGACTAATCTTGCACGGCCTTCATTTTCACAAATAAGTAATTATCTAGAGCCTTACAATTAGCATAAACCTTTTTGCTTCCCCTAATCCACGAATTTTCTATATTACTACTTTGCATTTAAAATAGTGCAAACTGAAAGCTGATATCAGAATTTTTAGCTTTGAAGAAAAGGACGCTGCTGTGTTTCACGTTCTTGCAAATGCTCTAGAGAAACTTTGAATACCTGTTCTCTTCCTTGGGCACTAGAGGTCACCGGTGGTACAGAGACGGGGAAAGGCATCGCCTTTATGATCTTCAGCAATACAGACAGAGGCCTCAATCCCTCTCCTGTGACTTTAATTTAAGTTGTTACTGGAAGTCTTTTGGCATCTCGATTTTTGGAAGAGTGAGAAGATTAAACTGTTTCTTTCAAGGGCGATATGCCTCAGATGTATAGTTGTGTATCTATTTGTAAGGGATGGGTGTCTCTTGAAAATATGATTTATTCGTCCCTCTGATACTTGAGAGTTCCTTGGCTGATACCTGCTGTATTTGAGCTCTGAGTAATGTTGTTGAGACAGAACCACAGAACACCCAGCAGAAACACATGTTGTTTCAAACGAAACAGCATGGCCCATTTCAAGAAAGAAACAGTGCTCCTTTACTGGTTCCATGTGTGGCGTGTGAAGGGTTCACTGAAGCAGAACGTTCAAGAACACCAGTTGCGTTTTTTGAGTAAGAGACCACACCATCTTTTAATACATTCAGGACTTTCCATTTCTTTGAGTGACGCTTATGACAAAATACCCCAAGTCCTCTCGCATGTGAAGAGGCTCAGGAATGCTTAGAAATCTATGCTTAGCGCACAGCCATTCCTTAGAGAAAATATATTCAGCTTTTAACCTCTAATAGATGGAAATATGCTTAAAATATTTTTTATTAGGTCAGTACTTCAATTTAACAACCAGTAGGTTTACACGCTCTATCAGCTATTTATATAATGCATAATACTAATACAATCCTAAATAAGAAGCAGGGCTTTTTTTAGCAATGATTCATTTTAGAAAAGCATTGAACTGGTACAGAGTAATAAACATACTACTGCAATTACGAAAACGTACTACAATCAAACTGTACTTCCTAAAAGAAAGTCCTCTTGGTGCATCAAAAGCTATTCCCATGTTAAATATCAACTCAAAGACTGTTTTGTCAAAAGATTTCATAAGATTTTGGATATTAAACCTATCACAGCTTGAAATTTTGGTGAAAAGTCTATTGAAACTCCATAAACCCTGAAATCTGCAGTAAGTAGCAATACCACACAGGTTTTTTCCATGCTTGCTTTCTTCACCTAGGTTTCATCTCGCTTTGAACTCCTTTTCCTTTGAGGTGCAGTACCTGAAGAATTTTTAAAGTTACACAAAAATTAGGCAGGCAGGAGAAACCTTACCCTTTAAAGAAGTAAAAACAAAAACAACTGGACACTATATGCTACATATTTTCACTACTTTGTTTGAAATAGCATATTGACATACTTAAAACACTTCAGATCTGTGTGTTATTTATGATGCTGTAAACATGCAGAAAAGCATGAAAGTCACATTTTCCACTGCATCCAAGGAGACAAATTTAAAATTACAGCTATTGGAAATCTGTTTTACGAGCTGTGTGAAAGGTGTAGTTAAATGCAGTGCTATAAACTTTGGTCTACAATGCCCTACGCATTGCGGCTCCTAGATAGTGTTAACGAAAAGAAAAATCAGAAAATCAGACTAGATTGAGACTTCTGGCTATGTTCTGATTTTTCTACATCCTTCTGAATGGAATGAGAAAGCACATGTGAATCCAGCCCACATCTTACACATCCTTGTATTAGCAAGACACAAAGTAAGTATCCTGCAAAATACAACTTAATGCACTCCTTGTGATCAAAGGTAAGCACGGAAGACAGCTCCACTCAGCAGGGGAGACTATCAAGGGGTTGTGTGAAGCTTTGTGAGTCAGGATCTGGGACACAGAACTTGGTGGAGGGTCTTTTCTTGTGACCTCCTGCAGCTTCTGCTCATGGGCTTTTTCCCTTCTCCCCTCCTCCTTCTCTCGCTAGCTCACAGCAAATGTCAGCTAAGTGTAAGCAGAGAATGATGTGGCACACCTACAATACTGCCATGCCTGTGCCCAACCCGAAACATTTTTTATACCAGGACCAAGGCACACGGGAAGGAAATGAAGTGCCAGCAACAGTGGAGAACTGTGCTTGTACGGGGAATTCGCCATGGGGCAAATCTAATTGCTTTCGGCTTCTTTTGGGCATCCCATCTGTGCAACGCAGCGTCCATGCGTATCAGATAGAGTCTTCACTGCCCACATTATTTGTCCAGTGTGTTTTTTAACTTGGTGCATTCATGAAAACGCTGGTACTAGCGAAGAAAGGGAGATAGATATTGGACTATGAAATACAGCTCAGCAATCTCTCTAGAACAAGAACAAAAACAACAAGAACAACAACAGCAACAACTGGAAGTTAGCTTTCACCTAGATCAGTTCTCTGTTTACTGTACCCTGTAGTCAGGGAAGTGTATGCGATATCGGCACCAATGCTGGCGCTGGCAGCAAACACAGGAAGGGATGGACGGGACCAACCCTTTTGGCGAAAGTCTGCATTAGCTTGACAGAAAAGTCATCACTGAACTGCATGTATTTTATGAATATGCCCATGAAAGACAGAAGTTGGCATCAAAAGAAATGAGAGCAGGCCTTAAATCTCCCATTTAACATAAAAACATCCAGAGGTGTTGATATTCAGGATATGCTACTAAGCTCATTCCATGCCTTTGTGGATGTGGGTCTCAGCAGAGGGGAAGGGTATTAGCATATGAGATGGGGCTATGTAGCTGAGTTTGAAGAACCAAGGATTTTTTTCTTGCCAATCTCAAGGAAGCTTCTGACATTTTTACTGTAATAATTTACTACAGTTTTCATATTTGGTGAAATATGAGATCCTGGAAAAGCTCTTCTCTGTTTACATAATTCTACTATAAATAAGGCTCATTTACCTTCATCTACCCATCATATAGCTCTGGAACTAGAGGAAGTAAATATTGGACCTGGCAAACAGAATATTTTATGCCTCTGGTCTCTTCCCATTTTCTTAACTTTTATCATCTTCCAAAATTATGCTTCTATTTCAATTATTCAGTTGTTGTGTTGGGGTGTCTTTTTCCCCCCTAAAAAAAGTCTACTTGATGAGAAAGCTCTGTTCAGCTGGAAAATCGCATTCTCATTAGGAGAATATATGTTCAGGTTGGTGAACCCAACAGATGGGCCAAGTGCATCAGTTTTCTGATTCTTTCCTCTCAGTAGCTGAAACCCTCACTGCTTTCCACCAAGGATCAATACGTTTCTCAGGTCCTTAGCCTCATTCTACCTTCTTTGCTTTGACCTTGCAGAGTAAGGTAGACATTTGGACATTTGTGTCTCTCTCTATAGCTTATAAGTAGTTCTTCTCACCGGGGTCAAGGTCAAAGAAAAGAGGCTGCGCCCATCACTGCATTGGCTCAGAGGAACCTGGCTGCTTGTGTTTCTTAAGAGATCTGGCTTGCCGACTGAGTCGGGGTAACTTTTGGCACATATAAGTTGCTTAGATTTGGGACCCTAGGACATAGCCCTGAAGCATCAGGGAGGTGACAGAGGTGGCTTAGAGCTCCCTGTGTGCTTTGTTCATGAACCTTAGTGTGCATTTCTAAAGTTGCTTAGCTTTTCCACCAGGCTTGTGCCGTACCAGGAGTGAAGTTAACCATCACGGTTACCTTTGCTGTCAGAGCCCCTGCAGTCAAAGCAGGAATGCAAGTACAGGCTGATAGCCAGCTATCCTGAGACTCTGTAGTTGCTGGACTTCAACAGAAATCAACTTGTAACACAGAGACTATGTTGGTGGGGGAAGGGACAGCACTCTATCCATGGCCACCCACTGCCTAGAAAAAGTCTGGCAACAGGGGTGTTATTCTTGTTCCATTGGCAATCGTGGGACTTCTGCTAGACTTGATCCTAAATGAATGCATTTTTCTGACCCAGAGTCCTTTTATGTGGTTCGGCATGGAAAAGTGCCACGGTATTTGTCACAAAAAGTCCTCGCTGGCTAATCTGTTTTTAGGATTGTTGATGGTTTATAAATTAGAATTATTAGTCAAACATTGCTCTGTGTGTGCAAACTCCTAGTACAAACTGGGGCTATAGGGCCAGCATGGAACCACCTTTCTGTCTATGGGAAATTTTTTTGACACAAAGGAAATGCAGTCAGAGCAAAACCAGAAAGGTATATAAGCATTTTACTCCTGATAGGTACTCTAGCATATCTTAGTCATATTGGCCACAAAACATTTACATATCTCCAATAAAAGTGAACTTCTTAAGTACTAAAGCCTCGGCAGGTCCCATTTAAATATGTTACATGCTCTGGGGCAGCTGACTGCCTTGTTATTTCTCTCCATGTCAAACAGAACCGGGACATGTTAACCATTTAAAGATCAGACAGGCAAAACTAGATGAGTCTGCTAGTTCTCTTTAATCAAAGGACAAGCCCTTCAGTAGTGCACCAGCCTGCTTTTCTTAGACACACAGCATGCCCGTCCTAGAGGTGAGCTGACAGAGGCATTAAGTGAAGAACCTTTCCTGGGTTCCTGACCATAAATCCCAAGTCAGGGAAGTTCTTTTACTGACAATAGACTGAAATAATGAGAAAATGAAAGTTGGCAGGCGCTTATGTACATCCATGTGTTGCTGTGCTAACCCAACTTTCACATGTCACACTGCCAGATTCTCTTACTCCCTTTGTCTTCCAAACTCCTTGTTTATCCAATTAGCATGCGTAAAATCATATATAAAGATAGTAATGAATTCTATGACAGATGTAGATCTGAGTCTTCAACTGCAGAGTGTTCAAAACAACAAGTAAGTTTCCAGTCACATAGACCCAGTAATTCTTTGTCCTTCCACACCTGCTGAGTTTTTTGCCCATTCTCTGAGCGGACGTTCTTACATTAAAATGTTCTTGGTGAAATGCAGAGTTGACAGCAAACTTAAACTCAACATGGATTCGTTTTTTAAAAACTGGGAATTTTTTTGCCCATGTTACTCGCTGCACTTAAAATTCAAAGCTTGAAACTCAGAAATGGGGAATGCCATCTAATGTGGTAAAAAGGGACCATGTTAGCAGCTCCTGAAAGCCCTAAAAGCAGGCCACCTTCACTTGGATGACGTTTCAAATGGAACATGGATCTTTTGTACTAAGTGTCATGTGAAAATCTGTCCCTGCAGCTGTTGGCAACTATTTTTTCCATCAGACTGGTTCTGATAAACTTTTTTTTTTGGTCATATCCACACACAGAGATATTCACAGCTTTGGAAGAATGACTTCCTTGACCCGTAGTTTTTCTGGTGATGGAATCCAAATTCTGTACATTCCACTCTTTTTCCAGGAATGCTAACTACAAAATTAATACAATGTGCAAAAGAAAAGACAAATCTAAGGATCAAATAGGGTGACACAAACTGTTTACAGTAATATGGAGCAGAACACCACGGTAACAATGCTTACCGTTCCCCCTACTCAATTTCATTTAAGAACCTACTAAATATATTTGCTTTGATATGCCTTTCAGCAAAAGGATTTCACTCTCTTTTCTTTTACAAGGCAACCTGAAATATGTAATTTGTTTTGTGTCTGGCAAAAGATACTAGAAAGATCAGAAACGTTTGTATTATTCACAGTCACATTAGAGTGAGAGTGTATGGCAGCTGCCAAATGCCTACAATTGAAGTAAGAATTCTCCATTGAGCCTTCTATATGCATATGTCTGTTTGTATGGTAAATAAATAAAAAAATATATACATGCATACACATACAGCATATGTAAGTACACAAGGTCATCTTCCAGACAACTCCTCTAGAGCATGTGATACAGCTACTGAGAGAAGCAAGGCTACAAAGCTATAATAACAACCGGTAAATCTATAGTAGCAACTTTTCCTTGCCCAAATTTGTAAGGCAACTTCTAAAGTAGAAGAGGGTGCTGAAGCAGTGACTTGAATGGTCTGAACTTTCACCTTGAAACACAGCCATTTTAAATCCTTTTCACCTCACAGGGGAGGAAGGATCCTCAGAACTGTTTTACCTGTTTAAAAGATGTGCACATGTCTTAGTGGAGACCAGACTTCCTTGAACTGCTGGGCAATGGAGGCTTTAATTGTATAGTGAGAAATGAAGGAAATGCTGTGTTGGTTTTTAATCTAGCACTACCAAAAGCCAAATTATGACACACAACTAAGAGAATTCATTTCATGTGACGTCTATGACACTGGGGGTGTGCTCAGCTTCTAAAACACAAACATAAAAAACCACCATGGCAACAGTGCCATTTCATTAACTAATTAACATCCTTGATTCCTTGATATCAAACATCTCTAAAGGACATGTCTGTGCAGATTAGAAGAAAAGCTTCTATATCAATAGGTGACAGAGCCCATGCTCTGTATGTGCAGGGTAAGGTAGTATGCACAGAATACCAACCTATCATACATCCTACCATGGAAGTAAGTATGTTTTACGCTTGAATACAATGACAGCTGAGATTAAGCACCCATTCAGTTGCATCTTTTAGAGGTACACATTGTCAGCAACACATGATTTTCTAAGTCTTAACAATGTGCAAACTTCAAAAATCTGCATCCACAAAGCATTATTTTATTTTTTTTCTCAAAGAAGTGAACATGTGAGAACAGCAAAGAAAAATGTAAATTGCTGAAAAATGCAAACTCATAGGCAGAGTGCCATTTACAATAATGGGCTGAATCTACCACATAAATCTACAGAAGGACTGAAAAAAAATCTTAGAGTCTATAAAGTGACTGGGGCTGAACCTGAGACATTAATTTGGTTAAAATATTTCCTGCATTTTTGGGTCTTTGTTGGTTGGGTTTTTTTGTCGTTTTCACAGTTTAGTTCACCTCAGTCAGTCAGCCCAATTTAAGCCTGTGGTTTTTTGCAGTATGGACACAGCTCAAGTGTCAAGTATAGTGGTGATTAATAAATCCACATTATTTCCAAGTCTGGCTAAGCCTATATGATCTTTCTTCCCTTTCTCTTTCTCAACCTCTCTCCTCTTTTCATTCAGAACATTTTCTAAAATGTAAGTTAGATCCTGAGTAGAGAAACAAAAGGAATTGCATGAATGGACAGAGGTGCACTGGGACTAAAATACAGAAATTCCTAAATTTGACATGAGCTGCAGTTGCTTACAAGCCACTGCCTCAGTCATGGTTTAATACTGTTTACAAGAAAAGGAAAGGAATGGTCAACATATGTTGTGGAAAGAATGAGTGACCCTGGTGGAATGGGTATCAGAGATCATGTATATTGCTCACCAGCAAGACATCTGTTTTCAACTATGGGGCTTTTATTCAAGAAATGATGAATAAAATCTCATGATATCTAAGTACCATTGCTAACTCCCGTGGCAGTCACAGGTTTTCTCTAAATGTCAGTCCTATCATTCTGCACTAGCGATATTGCCCATGCCAGCCTGTTTGCAGAGTATACTTCAGTATATGTGCATGTTTGATTGACTTCTAACTTGGAGTTGCTAATACTACATTTCAGTCATCATACCAGGCTAGGCCATCATGGGCCTAAGTCCAATTAATTTAAATACTGAAATCAGAGTGGGACATATAAGCAATATTACATCTTTAAAAATGAAATTATCTATAGAATCTTCCTCAACATTTTGCTAAAAACACTGCTTCAAAAATACTTAAAGTACAGGTCTGAAATTCACCTACATAATGCAACTGAGCTGGTTTGCTGCTATACAGGAACCTTTACAACACAGAAAAATCAAAAAATCAGAAAATATTTTGAAAGGACAGACAGAGGTAATGCAGGCAAAATGCAAATAAGCTCCAAGCACCAGGGTTTTGTTTTTTTTTTTTTTTTTAAAAGGTAATTCTCTGTTATTGTGAGGGAAGAGATGTTTTTAGTAGTTTTATCCCAAAAGGCCACCACAGACAATATTCCCACTGACTTAAATAGTTATAGTAGGCACAGATTTATGGTTGGGTGTAAGGATGTTTCAGTCTTCACCTCTTCACCTCTTATTAGCACTTGTCTTCTGCTTCCTTGCCACAGTTTAAGCAGTCCCAGATGCTGTGCAGTTCCAAAGCTCCCCTCTAGCTCCCATAAAGGCAGAAAAAAAGTATGTTGTGGAGTACATTGTGAGTGGTAGAGATGGGGCAGGAGGGCAAAGAAAAGGATCCTCTGTGGAATATGACCTGATGAGCAAAGGACTGTCTCAGCTCACTGTTAGAGTTACATCTAACCTTGCCCTGAATATACAAAAATTTTCAAGCTTAATGCTTTCAATTGTACAAGTATCTTCATCAAAACTCAACCTATTTAATTTAATTTCTTAGTAAGAAAACATAAACAGTGATAAACATGCATATTAATAACCTAAATATCAGAAACATTAAAAAAACCCATATAAATTTAAAACCATCACAATTTTTCACTGCCTTCATGAATGAATGTGTTTGGGCACTTCAAAATTACAGCAATTTGGCCAGTTATAATTCCAGTGATTAGGATAAATGAAATTATGAAATCTTTATATAGAATAAAAGAATCAAGGCTAATGCCATTTTATTTGAATGAGAATTTGTAGGATTTACTTTATCCTAAAGTTGCCATTTAAAAATATCACTTACATTGTGCTCTAAGTCTGGAAGAGGTTCCTACAAAATGTCTGGGGCTGTAAAGTAACATGGAGAAATGGATATCATTCCCTCTGGAGATGAATATATTCTTCTCAGAGTATTTCAAGACTTGCAGTTATGAACGATACTTTCCACAGTGCTGCGGTAAACAGGAATTTCAGCTTAGCATACTCTAGCTATAATTAAGAAAGATGGTTTAGTCGCTTTGTCTCTTTCTATCTCCGCCAGAAGGTCAAGATTCATATAAAGATACACAATCGTCTCTCCAGTATTCTTTTTCTCAGTAGCCAAATGCCTCTCCCTTTTCTGGCAATCACACTCAGCCCTCGTTATTGTGGAGTCAGAGATTCTGCCTTTAATATTGCTATTAAAATGGCATGCATGGGGCAATTTGATAAGACAATGACACATACACATCGAATGCCATCGGTATTCAGTTTTGAAACTCCTTCAATTTTTTTCTAAGCCATTCCCTACGTCAATAAATAAAAGCCACAACAAAAAAATACCTTTTTCTTATTAGACTGCCAGAGATCCCAAAATCTAGTTGATATCTGTTTCCAATTTGTCCTTGCGGAAAGGAGGCCAAAGAGTTGCTTTTCTTCCTCCTTGCAGAATGCAGCCAAAATGTAGTCTAACCTGGGTGCACCCACCCACACTCACCAGTGTATGCATTCTAGTCATGACTCAAGTTAATAAATTTGATTAGCTCCTACAGTATTCCAAGCCAGCAGCCCACAAGGCAGGTTCAACCAATACCTTTGCTTCACTCGCTGCTCTCAGCAGACCACCAAGGCTCTAGTTTGTATTTTTAAACCTGGGTTAAATTGTGGCATAACCACAAACCATTGTATGCGATTAACAGTGGGGTTCCAATGACTGACTGACAAACAAAATCTTAGCACACTGAGTCTGCTTCTCCCAGTAGTAAACACATGTTATTAATGAAATGATTCTAACAGGCTACACAATTGGAAGCTTTTTTCTTGATTGACAGACTATGCTTTCCTTAACAGGCCAAATAAAGAGGGCATAAAGAGTACACTTGTATTTGTTACTTTGTGAAGTAAAGACGTGAAATTATTGCAATAGTTTCTCCATTCAGTTATAACCTAATGGAATGTTTCTCTGGCCAGTCACTGAGTGATGTGTTACTTTGATACACAAACTCTGAACACAAGGGACTAGCATTTTCAAAAAGCACCGCCCTCCAACCTCTATTGCTTCCTTTCCAACACTGGCCCACTCCTCTGTCACTGGAAATCCTCAGTGGATTGGGGGAAGGGAAAAAAAAAAAAAAAGAAAAAAAAAGGGATGTCAGCACGCATGTGGCATGAGATCATGACACCATCACTCAAAACTACTGCAGACTGGTACTGTTTAATTGCCAGCTGCTTGAAACAACGCTCACTAAGCTAGACTGAGTATTAAGCAGCAGAATGAAAGAGGTGGTCTTGCTCATTCAGAGATGCTATAGTTCATGTACTTCAGAAGAAACAGCAATAGCCAAAAACCAGGATGAAAAATGCTACACAATTTCACCATGCTTTTTTTCTTTCCACAAGAAGTGGATGCACTACATACCCCACACATCTCTAATGACACGATTCATACCAAAATTGTCATCGCAACTGTCAAATCCCCTCAACTGGACCTACAACATGGAGGCATGGGATTTAGTTACACATTCAGTAGCTGTGTTCTTCAGGCTATTAAGCAGTCCTCACTGCTTCAAACTCTGCTTTGACTGTTCATACATGCTACTACTGTGTCATTTGCCAGGCTGTTGGAGGAGAGAAGGAGGAAGCAAGGGTTTCTGTCAGTGCTACTGCCAAAAGATAAAAATGGAAGTTGAACTCTAGTCTCAATGTGATGAAACTGCCCCAATTCATAGGCAGTTCATCCACGCTGATTACCATTACACCCAATGATGCTACTAGTCTGTGAACAGTTACACACATTTATGCACTCATGGTAAACCTGCTCCTGCACTCAAAAAGAAGGTTTGGAATATTTGTCTTACAAAGCCTGTCATGCAATTTGTACAGCAAAACTACTACCGTTACACCAGATCATGACATAGCTCTGGCCTCCAGAGCTGCAAAGAGAGGACAAGATTAAATACTTGACTTTCAGGGAAGGTTCTTACTGAGGACCAGAAAAGCCGTTCCAGAAGGAGCAGTGCCAGCAGGAGTAGGGAAGAGATCGTGCCCCTATACTCAGCACTGGTGAGAACTCACCTCAAGTACTGTGTTCAGTTCTGGGCCCCTCACTACAAGAAGGACATTGAAGTGCCGGAGCGTGTCCACAGGAAAGCTACCAAGCTGGGGAGGGATCTAAAGAACAAGTCCTATGAGGAGAGGCTGAGGGAACTGGCCATGTTTAGTTTGGAGAAGAGGAGGCTGAGGGGAGACCTCATTGCCCTCTACAATTACCTGAAAGGAGGTTGTAGAGAGGTGGGTGCTGGTCTCTTCTCCCAAGTGAATAATGACAGGACAAGAGGAAATGGTCTGAAGTTGCAGTAGGGGAGGTTTAGATTAGATATAAGGAAGAATTACTTTACTGAAAGAGTGGTCAGCCACTGGAACAGCCTGTCCAGGGAGGTGGCTGAGTCGCCATCCTTGGAGCTATTTAAGAAATGTGAGGATGCATCACTTCAGGGTATGCTCTAGTGGCTGAGATTGTAGGGTTTTTTTGTGTGTGTATGGTTGGACTGGATAATCTCTGAGGTCCTTTCCAACCAGGGAAATTCCATGATTTCCATGTTCAAGATAAAATCAAAAAACAAACAAAATCAATGATTTTATACTGAGCGTATTCACTACTCTACTATCATTATTCTCTCATGCCTTTCTTTTTTTCATATGGAATACAGCAGCAACTAAAAGGTCAATATTAATATTGTTATTTTGAAGTTATTACAATAATTTGTTCTGTTGCATCACCTACATGCAAATGGCAATTTTGTTGGAGAAAACAGTTTCCATGGGCTTCACTGTTTCATTTCAAAGAAACAAGCTGTGAATGCTGACGGGAGATTTCTTCCATGTAGAAGGTCAGAGTGCACATTAGGTCTGCCATAGTTGAGTCAGTGATATTTCCACGCTGCATTAGTCTGTACACGGTATACAGAATGCTGAACTGCCTGAATTGGTATGGTCAGGCTAGTAAAGTTTTGGTTGGTCACTTCTTTTATTTACTATTGACCTCCCTCTTGGAGACAGATGTCACATCTCTAACTTTGCAGCCTTCTTAGGCAGAAGAGTAAATTTGTGGGTGGGAGGGAACAGAAACTTAGAAAAGAAAGGACTGGAGGGAATGAAACAGCAGTGGCACATTCAGGCAGGATTATCTCAGGCTGTGACTTTGCCTTCTTCTAACGGACCATGATGGATGGTGTGGATTCCCTCCAAATAACTAATGCAGATTTTCCCGGATGGCTCCAGTAGTCTGATATCTACTGCATGATCCCTGATATCTACTATGTGCACCCACTCTTGCCCTTACTCCTTCCTGTTCATGTGGGAATAAGATGCTTCTTCCTCTGCAGCTTTGAGAAGTGACTAAACCCAAAAAGCCAGTTGTCCCACTACTGCTCTTCACCACCACCTCTTTTTTGTGGCTAAGTAGTAGCCTAGAAGTTCTCTTCAGGTTCTTCTCCTGAGGATCTCTCTCCCCAAGAAAAGAACAATTTTTCTTCAAATGGAACATCAAGGAAAGAGCTAACTAGCTTTTTGCCTGCTCAGTTAGTGTTGCGTTATCTTCTGTTTCCCTCGTTAATAACAGAGTGGCAAAACAAGACTCCCTCTCCTTTCACAGAGAGGAAGAATGGCAAAACAACAGAAAATGATCCAGCTGTAAATTGTTTTAAACACTAGACTTAAGCAAGGGTTTCAGTCAAGACAGTTTTAAATCACTCACAGCATAGAGTATTCTAAAATAAGGTGACAGACACCCTCACAGTAAGCCTTAGAAATTAACAAGTAACTATCTTAAAGCTTAAACTTAGTGAAAGTAGTTTCAATGGGATTAATGGCTTAAATGAAACAGTATAAATGCTGATGCTAATTTTCATTTTTATATATTAGGAATCATGGTAAAGGTAATCTGAGATACTGCTAACCAGGGATTCTTGCTCTCAAGGACCAAGGAATGAGAATATGAAGTCTGAGTTTTATTGCTCCAGCTTGGCCGGTCATGATGAGGGCTTGGTTCTCCTACCATAAAGCACAGACACATCCTGTTGTCAATTAGACTCACCGGTATTCTGCGGCGGCAGCATTGGGCCCCTGGGATGTTATATAGTTTGTTTTGCTATGTAAACAGCATGAAGTAATCCAGGCAGAGGAGGACACAGATGAGCAGGCAATTTGCAGCAAGCTAAGTAAAAGAATAAAAGTCTGTGAGTGAGAGTCAGAGAATAAACAGTAACAACATCCCTAGGATATAATATCCACTGGTCTGGGGTCATCAAAGATATATACAAAAGAAAGTTAAGGGACTAATTAAAATAAAATATATCCGTTCTTTTGCTTCTGTGGATAGCACAAGAGAAGCACTCGGAGTAGGAAAAAAAATAATTGCTATTTTCTTTGATTTTAGTACTTATCCAATACAGCTTCCAGGTAGATTTTTTTTTTTTTTTTAATACAGAACCTATTCTGGGACCTGATCCAAAACTCAATCAATTTGTTAAAATTTTTTTGCCCTCTGCTGTTTTCAGTAGGCTTTCAATCAGATTATAAAACCAAATTTTCAATCTGTACCTGTATATGTATCTATTTTCTGAAAGTAAAATGTAAGATAGTGGCCTTAGACACATTTTTAATTGGTGCAACTTAGTCCCTCTTTGTATGAAATGACAGCCCCATGTTGAATTAGAAAAATCTATTTGTGGTACTAGCATAAACTTGTACAAAAATGGGACTGCAATACATTTAAGACTATGCTCCTCGGTGCTTCTTCCTCTTCTTTAGGACACACAGAAATGAGATATGCAGGATGTTTAAAACCTATCAGAGTTCATTGATCAAAGAAAACACATAAATCCATGTTTATTAACAATGTTTGTGTTTAAATAAAACTTTCCACAGCACACAAACATCAAAATATTTCCCTTAGTCCCTTGGTGCTCATTGTTTACGGCATTCAGCATAGAGTGCGCCTTCCCACCCTCTCATTTATAAATAGTGCTTCCCTGATGGTAGTTTTCTATTATCAGTTTTACAACAGCATGTCATTCCGTCTTTGAAATTTCTAGATAACACTCTGGAAAAACTGCATGGTTTACTGTTTTGAACACAGGCCTCAGAACCAGGACTCCTGGTTTCTATTCCTCTCTCTGTCAGCACTTTGCTATGTGACTCTGGCCAAGTTACTCTTTTCTACTCCTTGTTCTGCTACATCTGCCATTTTCCATCCACCCTAATTTTGGAAAGGTGCAAGCAGTTTTCTGGAGTTTTGTCTCACAACTTACAATAGAATAGAAACTACTGAAAGCAGGGATAGAAAAGATACTCTCTGCCCCAATGGATTTTTTGTAGTGAAAATACCAGAGCTTGCACAGGAGGTAAACCCCAGGCTGCAATGTGAACAGTCCTGTGCACTGCTCAACGCATCAAGGAAGGAGCAACTGAGCACTCAAAAAAAAAATAAAACACGTGGGAAGAGGGTAGGTGGAGATGCATGCCACAGAGAGAAACTGAGCAAAGAGAGAAAAAGGTGGGGAAAAAAAATAGTACCATAGAAGCTTCCTTTCTCATGTTGAAAAATAAAGGAATTAATCATTCCCTAACCTTTATCTTCCCTCAAACAAAAGTATATAAAGTGAGGGCATAAAACAGTTTAGAAAGCAAGCATAAGCCAGGATGTTAACAGGCCTGTCTAACCCCATATATTGCTAAGGTACAGAAATGAGAGGCACAAATGGTAGCCAGGGAGCTGGGGTTCAGGACGAGTGCTCCTGATGTTACAAGAAAACTTCCTTAAAAATTAAAACAGGGAATGTTTTAAGTCTACACCTCACATTTTCACATTTCAAGAGCCAAAAGGCACACAACTCAAAGATTAGAGAGGGAGCTCACAAAAAGGTTCACAGCCAGGAGATGACAATGTCCCAGAAAGCCAGCCGCATCCTGGGCTGCATCAAAAGAAGCGTGACCAGCAGGTCATGGGAGGTGATTCTAACCCTCTACTCTGCTTCTGTGAGACCCCACCTGGAGTACTGTGTCCAGCTCTGGAGTCCTCAACACAGAAGGGACATGGACCTTTTGGAATGGGTATAGTGGAGGGCCACAAAGATGATCAGAGGGCTGGAGTACCTCTCCTATGAAGACAGGCTGAGAGAGCTGTGCTTGTTCAGCCTGGAGAAGAGAAGGCTCCAGGGACACCTTATAGCAGCCTTCCAATATCTGAAGGGAGCCTACAGGAGAGCTGGAGAGGGACTCTTGTCAGGAAGCATAGTGACAGGACAAGGGGTAACAGCTTTAAATTGGAAGACTGGAGATTTAGATTAGACAATAGAAAGAAATTCTTTCCTGTGAGGGTGGTGAGACATTGGAACACGTTGCCCACAGAAGCCGTGGATGCCCCATCCCTGGAAGTGTTTGAGTCCAGGCTGGATGGGGCTTTGAGCAAGCTGGTCTAGTGGGAGGTGTCCCTGTCCATGGCAGGGGGGTTGGAACTTGATGATCTTTAAGGTCCCTTCCAACTCTAACCATTCTATGATTCTATGGCTTCCCAGAGCCTGCCCTGCCAACCACAGGGACTCAGCTGGCCACGCAGCATGACCCCAGGACAACCAGCAGCGCTGACCCTGCTGGGTCCTGCTGCTTTGCTTCCTCTCAGAGCCAGGGAAGTTCAGAACCAGCAGGCTATGATTATCCAGTCGTTGCTGGGGAGTTGACAGGTGACATGGTCTGGCGTGGAAGATGTGCTTGAAGAGCTTGATAACTGCAGGCAGCTCTTCTGCAACAGCTCGGACATCCCTCTGACAGACAGCATTAAAATTGCTCGCTAGGAATTCTCATCAGCATTTAAGTTTTCTCTCTCTCCCTCTCATTCTTTCCTATCAGGAAGAAAATGTCAGCTCCTCATTTGAGAAGGCCATTGCAAAAACCACTGACACGGAGAAGGCATCTTTCAAAGACTGTAGCCTTTCCTTTCAGTAGGGGGACTTTTGAGGCCTCAGTAAGCAATACAATTGTAAAAGAACTGAGATCTCCTCTTTTGCTAAAAGGATATCATATTTTACATAGAGATGGGAGTTTAGCCTTCTAGAAAAGATTGAAAGGCAGGTCACTTTTCTAGAGACAGTCAATTAACGAGAAGGTAGTGCACACAAAGATTCAAACTGAACGTTTTTTTAGTTCACACAAAGACAGTATAAAAAGTAGATTATTTTATGACAGCATGAGCAATGGACATGCCAAACTGAATTTCAACACAGCTCCATAACAGAATTATATCCCATCAAGTGGCGTGACATGTAATATTTCATTTTCTGGCCCACCACTATACTGTCTGTGAGAAAACATAAAACCAGTGTCTTTGCAGACTCTATTATTCACATATTCTGAAACTGTGTGGTGTTAATTAATCACAAAGGAAGCCAGAATTCCTGTACAAAATATCTTTCCATTTTAATCCTGATTAAAACAAGCTGAGCCTAAAAATTGTAAGAACTGATCAAGATCACTAATTGCAAAAGGGGAAATGGGCAATATATTTACCAAAAAGGTTGATTCACTTTTAATTTTACTTCTTTTCTTCCTGAATAATGGAAAGATGAGGTTTTTGCAAATAATTCATCTTTATTCATAAAATTGAAAACCTCAAATTGTTGATACCTCTATTCATTATTGCACTGCAGAATAAGATTTAGAACATGACAGTTAGTATACAGTTAGATAAATGTTTGTATTACTTTAAAGCTCTCCAGAACCCCACCTTCCTGTGCTGGCAGTACACAGGCCTTGAGATTTCCAGAAGAGAAATAATGCTAGCAAAGATGTCCTTGTTTGATCATATGTCCCATATTTTTGACTAATGTGTGCATATATTTATATTCCTCAGATGGTGGGTTTTGATGAGGTAATTGTTCGTATTGTTCAACTCTTAAAATAGGACATCCTGGTCTGTAGGATATATTGCAACAAAAAATAACCATCCTCCAAGTATGACATTCTCAGTTGCAAAGATGGCCAGTGTCAAGTCTGAAGTGATTAGGTAGTTTACTGTATTATATCAACATGCAAAATTTAAAGCATTCATCAATAATTATTGTCTAGAGAAGAAACATATTTCTAAAGTACAAAATTGCAATGTCAAAACGCTGAGCAAGACCCATGTTTGTGAAATTCGAGCCAACTAAAAGCATAGTAGCAGAGCAATACAGCTTCAGAGAAATGTTATAGTTGGCCCCTACGATATGTGATATTTTTTCATTAGAAAAAAAAAACATCTATTAGCACAGGAAATAAAAGCTGATGACAAATCTATCAGCCAACTGACTGCTAACTCGGTTTAGATTTTCAGTAAACAACATCGCTCACAGGCATGGAAAGACAGCTTTCTTTGGAAACATGCTATATCTGTTTCAATTTCTACATGAAATATCTAATAGACGTATCTCATATTGGTTTTGGGCACAATCTCTTGGCAAACCAGTAGAAATTTGCTTGGTGGTGAAGACAGAGAAGTGGTGTTTGTCCCAGTCTTGTGCTACTGCTCTCACAAACTCTTTCACATCTCCAACCCTTTCTCAATAAGCACCCCAGCTCCCTGCTGAGGGCATTTCATACGTCAGGCTCCCCACTGAATATTACATCCAGCCCTTCTTCCAGCTCTTTTTCAGCAGACCCACTGATTTGGACAAAGAGGTTAGAAAAGGAGAAACAATCCAGGAATATCTGGGGGGAGGATACAGGAACAGCAAAAGAAAAAACATGAGTCATTGCATTCCCTGTGCCATCTGGCAAAACTCCTCTGGGGATGTTCCTAGGGTGGGACCTGGTGAAGACCTATTGGCAAACGAATTCCGGGAAGCAATGTTACTTTTCTTCATTTTCCTCTTTCAGTGTTGGGTTTTTTCATTCACTGCCTAGGCTGTATTTTATTCCACCAAACAAAATAATTCTATCAGAGCTCTCTGCACACCTCCTGGGCTCAGGGGACAGAGTTACAAGCTGTCTATCATCTACTACTTACTCCAGAGCAACCCAACTGTACAAAGAGATGTTTGGTTTGCTTTGCTTTCTCCAGAGCAGAGAAATAAAGCTTTGGATTTCTGTTTATTTACATGGGAAACTGATGTTTCATGATTTTCATTGTTGCCTTCCTCCTTCATTTATATAACGATACTGTACTCACACACTCATACATATTTGAGTTGCTGTGAATACAGCACCCAGAGCTCCTCAAAATACAATGATACACTAGATGAGGCATTGTTTCAGACAAAATCTGAACCTAATAAGACTTAGAGTGACAAAAAAGCTACTGAACTTAGAACACTGACCACAGAGGAAGTTAAAGCCAAAGGTGCTGAAAAGTCTATTATTTTACTTCCAAATCTATCAAAATAGTAAGCATGTTTCTAGTAAAAACAGAACACAGAAAGCTGAAGGGTGCTGATATTAAAAAGTTGTTTCAAGCCTTTAAAAAAAATAATCACTTGGATAAAATTTTTTTATCCCTGAAAAAATCTACAGAAAACATTTCTCATTATTTGCCACTTCAAAACTATTCTAAAACGGTTACAAGTCACCACAGATAACATACTGTTCTTTGACCAAATTAAAGAAAGAAAAGCAGGTATGTCTACTGTAGAAATGTACCCAAAACCCCAAAATAATTGTGGATCCCAATGGCCCACCCACAGCCTCAAAAGCGGCGTGAGTTAAACTATTTCTTCCCAGACTACAGTAACCTTTGCACATCTTTGATGCAATAGAGATCAGTGTAGCATCCTATTAACATAATACAGGCTGTACACAACAATAAATTGCTCTTAAGAGGTGACATTGAGTACTGGACTGGGTCTGGGGTGATTCTGTTGCTGGATATCCTAACAGTCTTCTAGGATCTTAGAAAGCTACCCTATGACTTAGTGCCTCAGAGCAAGAGTTTGCAATATCTTACTGCTTTTTCAGAGTATTTAGTAATCTACAGATTGAAATGTATTCTTCTATGTATTTCACAATACATACATTTTATACCTGAAATTCTGGAGTTTAGTAGATTTTCATACAGTAATAAAAATCTGCATCTCTTTTTCTGCCAATACTCCATTCTGACTATTTTAACCTAAATATTTTTGAATTGTTCCATTGCTATTCTCTGTGAGATTAGAAACACAAGAAATACATGTGAGTCAATAGGGATATCTGGGGGACAAGTTTTCAGTTTGTACCCACAGTCCAACTAAAGCACATGGAATATCCCCTAGCTGAGAATCTAGTCCATAAGTCTGCTTATGGATACTGAGGATGGCTAAACGTATACAGTAACATATACATTCACATAATGAATACTAACTATTTGCAATCTGCTATGCAATCTCAGTCTGTCTGGTAGAGCTGTACAGTCACCTGTCCGAGAACTTATCACACAAAATAGGAGTTTAAACCCCACCTAGTAATGACAAAGCCCACTGGACTCTCCCCTGCAGTAAATTTGTCCCTTGAATTTTTTTTTGTATGTTTTCAAGACATTGAACAAAACATCAATCTCACTCTTTTGGACATGTGGGGTAGACTCTTTATACCACTGCAGAAAATGCCAGTATTTCCTATGAATTTAATGGGTTCCTGGTATCTCTTAGGGATAAAAGTTTCTTTCTTAAACATATTTTGGACACCAATGCTTTAAAAACACCCACTGGAAGCACATTACACTAAAGCTTAATTATTAAAACAAATGCAAGATTTAAGAAATGTCTTTTGTACGCTACAGACTTTTAAAATATAAAGTCTCTTCCTATCTAAAACTGAGATCCAGAATTGTGCTGAAGTTTTGACGATCAGTGGCCTTTTTATTATTTGGAATCTGCATTCCATAACAAAGACTAGAGACTTGTAGAACTGGGGATCGAGGCAAAGAACTGACTGCAACGGGGGACTAGTAGAACTTCAACTCTTCATACAATTGAAATTGCATGAAGTATCCCTTCCTTGCCCTTTGTTGTTTACTTGTAAATACTGAGGAATGGGATTTGGCACTTCTTTTGAAAGGAAGAAGTTGCTCTAGTCTTGGATTCTTTTTCTTCAGTGGTGTCTTGCCAGTTGGGCTAACTGTGCTACATGGTGTAATAGAGAAAACAGAGTCATTCCAGGCTGCTAAACTCATTTTCACTTTTCAGTAAAATAAGCTTTAATCATTTTTTTTAAAAGGTGAAAAGCCAGTGCATTAACACACTAATACAGACTGTGAAGTTTGCAGTCTAGAATTTGAAGTCTTCCATTGTAAAACCAAGTAATGTATTACATGCCATACAGATTAAGCTGATCCATAAGCCATCTTTGTTACAGAGACTGAGTGTTACCTTCCATGGAATGGAATTCTTAAATCTCTGTGGAGAAGGGTTCTTTTTACAGAGGAAGACAATATTTCCTAATGAGAGTATTTACTGGAAATACTGTAAATTCATGCCATATAATAAAGACAAATGGTAACTCCTTCAGTATCTTCAGGAAGGACAAAAACCAAAGCCAAGTGGGTGTCAAATTATTTCAAGGCTTTCCTTTGCCTGATCTGGATGAAAACTTGAGGTTTTATCATAAAGGGAGAAAACTGGAAACTGAACTGACTGGCTTGGAATCGTTGAGGAAAGGCATCAACATCTGCTTCTGCTGAAGAATCCCTTCAGCTGATCATTTTGATTGAAAGTAAATTGGTTTGTTTTCATTGGTCCATTTCTTCCAAGTTCAGATAAAACAAACCTCTCCTCTGGGCCCGATGGTTTGTATTCTGAATTCTTGGTTCACGTGGCAGAGATAGTCTGTATTATATTGCTATATTATCCATCTTGAAGGATATAAAGTGGGCTATGCCTTGGCAAGTTTCTGTAAGTTTCCTTGTCTAGTTACAAGATCTTGTGAAAGCATGAAAATGGGATCCTGATGAATTCCCTGTGGTCAAGGAAAAATATGTGTGTGTACAAGTGTGGTTTTATATATATACATATGTATGTATGTACACATATGATGACATCTGTCACAAATGTCAGCTACAGCATTCTAGAAGGAAATCTAGCAGTTTTCTGCTAGCCGATTCTACTCCTAGACATGATGAATACTGTTTAGGTCACATTACAGCCCTCCCTTAGAGCCATGAATTCAAGGTTGGCTATAAGATTCCTCAAAGTTAGTGCCTATGTGCAACTGGAATTATATTCAAGTCTATCTCCGACGAACAGGAATTAACAGTACCTTTGTGGTCTTATCCCCTTTTTACAAGTTCTTCAAAACTTTACATGGGGAGACAAATTTGCAATATACGCCCATCCTAAAGCTGTGACTTGTTATGAAATATTTTGCTTGAGCACTCTAATAAGGGAAAAGTAAGTTTTCAATTTCTTTACATCTCAGTGGAAGTAATAATAGAAGAAATAGGAAACTACCAAGTCTAATTTATGAGAAATATATTATGACTACCATAATTCATCAACAGGAGCCTTTCTGTCAAAGATGCTCCCTCTGGCCACCTGTATAATTTTTCAGGATGCTATTAACATGAGACACAACTACATTCAAGAAGCTAGTCGGGGAAAAAGCAGTTATTTTAATTTAGTTAACATCTTTATATAGGATGAATGAAACTACTATTTCTTTCTCCAGACTGATGATAGTTACATATTTACAGGATGACATTTACAGCTTCATCATCTTGCTTCCCATGAAAAAAGAACAAGTATTGTCTTTATTTTAATTACAGTATTAAAAACCCAGTGGATCAATGGAAAGCATGAACATTTTGCTTACTGTGCCTTCTGTTCAGACCAAAATGGCTGTTTGAATGCTTTTAGAAGGGCACACTGACAGCTGAGACACTACCATTGCAAATTGCAAGAGTAACAAAAGGCTGCCACACGTTCCTACCCAGTCTAGCGTGTTTTGCGGAAGGAGCTTGAGTAGAGCACTGTTATCAGGTGGCTGGTAGCAGCACCCACCTCAGCAGACCTTTTACCAGCCTCCCTGCTGACTTAGAACCTCCTGACAGGCCTGTTGCCCGTTTCATAGCACAGCTCCATGCAATCAACTTGCTCCTACTTATAGAGTACAACCTCACTTCTTCACTTTTATTTTTTTTGTTTCTGTTTCATTAGAAACTTTAATTGTATTAAAGAAAAAGCTGATGAACTACATCTTAATCAAAAATTAGAAAATACTGGTAACTCTAGTAGGTCTCAACTGACCACTATCAGTATTTTCAGCACCATGTGCATTAGATTTGTTAGATAAATCCAGTACCAGCTGTGATGAAAAAAAAAAGACCAGCTTCTGAAAAGTCTTTAGATATATGCAAGACCCTACATATATCACAGTTTGTTCAGAAGTCAAGGTTTAAATGGATGTAAAAAGCCCTGGTTTTGCAATATCAACAGCATTTCGAAAGGCAATCAAATTCTGAGCCATAGAGGTACAATAAAACACAAAAATACAATAAAAATACTACCTTTTCGTTATTTAACTTGAGCTATACATAGACTTAAGTGCCAAGTGAAGAAGACTCAAAGCTTTAGTCTGATTTCTAGTTGAATTTCAAATACATAACAATCAAGAGTTTTACTTTTATTGAGTGAAATAGTCTTGTTTGGAACCTAATCTTAATTTCATCGCACCAAATATAAAAAACTGTTACAACTTACTGAGAGGTGGTCCGTTCCTTTGCCATGTAGCAAATGAAGAAAAAGGACTTAATTTGATTAAATAGTTTAAATACGTAATGTAAAAACGCTAGGAAAATGCTTACAGACATTTCCAAAGACTCGGTGAAATCTGGTCTGAAAACATATACCTCAAGAACCCCTTCTGATGTGGGGAAAATCCTCCAAGAGGACAAAAGAATTGTAACAATGGATTTTTACAGTGTGAAACAAAACACGGGAAATCTGGGATGACACAGTTACCCAAAGTTCTGTATTAGGAAGTCCAAAAGGAAGAGGTAGTGTCTACAGATATTTACAGACAAAAGAAGTATCCAGGTTAGACACAGGACTGTTTTAGGGGAAAAAGAAGTCTCAGAGGAGACTTCAGAATTTCTTAGTGAGGTCTTCGGAAATTCTATACTTATTGCTAAATATCAAAACCTGAAAGATAGCCTTCAAAAAGCTTAGAGAGGCTTTCTGTATTTCATTGGATATCCAATTTTATGTTAGAAAATAATAATAATTCTGAAGGACACTTCTCTCACTTAATATACATTAGTACCCAGCTAAACTACCTACTTTACAGACACTAAGTATGGAATTCTAAATTAAATTAATGTAATGTGCTTTTTTTTTTTTTTAACTAGAACTAGGTTCTTTTGACAAAGCATGATTCATTTCTTTCTTTTAATGATTTTAAATTACTTTGTCATCTAGATTTCTATAGACAGGCCACTGTCTTCATTCAAGATTTGGAAGTGTGGCAGCTAAGCATAATACAGCACTCTTCTACGACTGCCTGAACAAAGAAGAGGTTGGTGTTTGTAATGGAAGCATGGTACAGTGGACAGCATGAAATGGTGAGTCACTAGACCATAACTGAAAAATAAAAGGGATATTTCTTAAGGCTTACTAATGACTCAAGAGGCCATCTGTAACCAGTAAATCAACACCATCTTTAATATCAACTAATGCTGTTACAAAAATTTACTCACATAGGTCATTTTTAATGGCCGAGTGTAATATTTTTTTTTCCACCTTCATCAGCTTCATAGTAGATGAAGTTGATTTTGGTTAAGAAAAAGTTTACTGCAAAGGCTGGGAAAGCTGCTTTATAAA
>VXBJ01000966.1:969229-1003694 GCA_013400055.1 Nycticryphes semicollaris
TTATAAAACCATAAAAATGATATTTAGTATTAGCTTTTGCTGTAAATGCACATTTCAAATTGCATGCTAAATGCACAGGCAGCAATTTCATTCGCCTGCCATTTGTTATTGGTAAATAACCTAAAGCCAAATATGGGGGCTCTGTGCAATCAGAAAAAAGATGTTCACATTTTCTGGTTATACCTTTTTTTTTTGTAAGACACAAGTTACTTTTCAGTATGAGCATTTGAAACATGAAAATCTGAAAATTAGTAAAATGAAAATATGCTATAAATATATTAGATCACTCAAGACCTACAATTACAAATCTTCATTCTGGACTCCATAGAGCTGTCTGATGAATTTTAAGTGATTCTTCAGCTGCCGGAAGTTAAGAACCCAAAATTTCCAGTCAGTTTTCTATGATACCTGAGTATGATTGGTGTTTTCTTTAAGGCTGCCAGCATTTTTCATTGAAGTAGCTGAATTTTCCAAATGTTTCTTCAGTAAAGACAGCTATTTCTGCTTTCCAATATCAAATCTTTCCTAAATACTACCACTTTCTTTTCACAAGATTTTTAAAAACATCACAGCTATCACTATTCTTCCAGTTTCACATTTTACATTTGCCCTGTTGAGTTAATTTAGCAAAAACCATGAAGTAATTCAAACATGGCAAGTTCTGTTGGAATTGTGAGTTTTGGGTAAACTTGTTGTTCCTCAACTAATGGCAGCTGCTTTCAGCGCTCCTCATAAAACAACCAAGTATTGGCTTTCTCATCTAATTTATATCACAACGTTATGGAGTACTGAGACTTACTTCAAATTAGCTCAAAGTTTTGATCATTGAGAATCCTGCAGCTTGCATCACCATTCCAATAAAATCTCAAGTGCCTGCTAAATTTGCTTTTGAGTGTATCACCTCCTGAAAAGTAACATTGCGAGTTTTACTAGTTAGAAAAAAATGCCTTACAGTTGATCAGGCAAAAATCTCCATCTACTTAATTAATAAAGCATATAATCCATTAATACCTAATATAATGAATATCTGAAGTATACAAAACAAAGTCCTTTTTAATCATCTGCCAAAACCAGAAATACGGCAGTGCTAGCCAAATTATTTTCTTGCACTAAACAACAGAGGACCTGGAGTAGTTAGAGTGGAAAATAATAAAAATTCAAAGTGTCCTTAAATATTAATTAGAGCATTATGAAAAAATTGTTCTAGTCGTAATGTTAAATTTCAAATGTCTTGCCTGTTCTTGACCATCACCACAATAAATGCTAATAATTTCAAGATGATAATAACCTGATAATAATTGAGATAATTTTTTATAAGATAATAATTGAGAGAAATTCAGCTGCTGGGCTGCTGAATATGAGAATATCAAAAGACAGCCAGTGGATAAGTGAGGCCTAGACTGTTATATCTGAGACAGTTCTAAAGAACCCCTGTATATTCTATGGAGTAAAATCAGCATCATTAAGGCATGAGACATCTTGTTCCAAGATTACACAGGTTAGATGAATCACACTCAAGAAATGCTTGGGGTTTTTTCCACTGATTTTAAAGGGAGTTTAGTGACTAGTTCATATATTGGTCCTATGCTGCTGATGTGTAGTTAACCAAGGTGAATCCTGCCCGGGATTCCTGAACTGGAGCTACTGGAGGACAGAAAGGAATATGATTATTTGAGCCTCTAAAACTTTGTGAAGAAGCAGGAACAGAGCCTGGATCTGAGAAATTTCATGAACGTGCTTAACTTTCCTATTGCTTAAATGAGCTAAACCACAGAAATTTGCCCTTTGTGAGCTGGCAGATTAATATTTTTTGGTATTCCATTTTTGTAATGATGTCAGATTGATTATTTTATTATAATAAAAATTTGAATGTATATGTAATTTTGCTTATGCTGGTCTTTTTTGTCCTCCATGTGTATAAACAGTGCTAAACAACTACAATTTTGTGTCACAGACACAGATGTAGAGCAGTATGGGGGCTTTCAAAAAGTTCAGAGTTGCCAAAAATAATCTTCCACCTACCACCTTGCACAACAGCATTTCTAAAGGCTGTGTTCTCCACTAACACCACAACCTACTACTCACGTAAAGAACTGGCATTTTGCAGGATTTGATTGCACAACAAAGAAGATGGCACTCCCACAAATTCCACAGGAAATATATACCTAAACATATTTTAACATAGTTTTGGCCTCATTCTAAGCGTCTGAATTTCATAGTGTTGCGGAACATTGTTTGAACAAGATCAATGCTATCCATACTGTAAGACCAAACTGCATCTTAATGTGTTTAGCGCTGTTACTGTAACTGGACTTTGCAACAAAGCGTTATTTGTGGTGTTTTCCCACAAGTACACAGCCTATTTAAAGCTCCTTATTTCATAAATAGCTTTATAAAAAAAAACCAAAACCCCGCAACCTAGAGCTTGCAATCTACAAAGGTGAAGCTCTCACGAAAAATACCTTTCTCAAACTGGACAGCAGCTTCCTTATCCACTGGTTCTTTGGTGTGTCGTTAACAATAGTTGTGCCTACGCTGCAGCCAGAGATGTGACAGCGGTACATTTAGACACTCCTGAGTTAGCCCTAATCTTGCGAACAGCACTGCAAATGTAGCGGCAAAGATTTCAACACAGGCTGTATAACCCCACGAGACTGGGGTACTCATGCCAGCTGAATTAAAGCTAGCTGGGATGTCTCTCTCTCTGCTGCAGGCACACTTCTGATTGCTTTGCAGACATAAGTCACCCTACTTGATTTTGTGTATCTCCGACTGAGTCAAACTTTCCTCATGCTACCAAGCCTTATGCTGGCAATCTTGCCTTCTGTGTATAGTGAGTCAATATCTTCTGACTCTGTTTTCAAGATTCTAGAAAGACAAGGCTGGAAAAGCAGTATAAATCATTCCATATTGGAAATAATTACTTACATTTGAATTCTGTAATCCTTATTTGAACAAAACTCACATAGACCTTAGTGGGAGTTCAGCTCAGTTAATGACTGAAGTACTTGGCCCTTAATTCCTTTTTCTGCCCTGCTATCAGATGTATTATTATTATGAGAAACATCTGTAATAATACTTTACACTTCCATAGCCCCAGACATCTGGAGGCTTCAACAAACTGTCTCTGAAATGACTATTAGGTATTCTTATGTTACTAAGGTTGTCAAGTAATTCGCCCAAGCCAGAGATATAATGTTTACGTTTTATGCAGCTCTTAAAAAATTAAACGAGGTTGCATTGATAAATACCATCCATTATACAACCCACGTCTTTGTTAACCAACTGGAAAGAAAGACGGCTGAAAAGTGACTGATGCTGAAGATTAAAAAGAAGCATAGACGCCTAATATCAAATAATGTCAAATTCACCTATCTGTACTTGAAAATTCTTGTTTTGATTTTCAAACTCTGGAAATCACTTAACAAACACGAGGCTAGAAGTCTGAGTGGGACAATAATGTGGTTTCTGTTTATGCTTCCTAGCTTGCCTGTCTGTGTTTATCTGTGGGCTGCAGCTAACTGATCACATACCATATCTGTTCAACTGTGGCAAACCAGCACTATTTGCTTTGCTTTTTTTCCTCAAGGTACTTTTAAAAATGCTTCCAGATACCAAGCAACTAATTATTTTAAAAGATCTTGGACATGATCACATTCCATCACACAAGATAGGGCACATGGTAAACAAACACTCGAAAATGCGCATGAAATGAGGGGCACGATTTATACGTGGTCATTCCAAAAGAAAACACCAAACCTATGTACTGTAAGGAAAGAAATTACAAACTCACTTCATTATATGAGGGCAAAAAAGGTAGAAAAGCTGTAGTGTAATGATGGAAGTGTCTGTGTCTAGCAAACCAATCACAAACAGCAACATGTTCACAACAATGAAAGGGAAGGGTCTCTTTTAGGCCACAGCTAGCTGCAATCCATCCCTTATTATAAGGTACTCATATCAAGACTCGGGAATAAATAGTTCATTGTTGTGTTAGCTCTTTCAGACACTCAGAACCACAGAATTACAATTCTCTGAATATCTCTGTCACTGTAAAAATATAGAATACTTTAGAGCTATGTATGTCAGCTGTTATCACCCTCTTGTACTTTCTATATGCGGGCTCTCAGGGTGATAAGACAACACAGTGCCCCACTTACTGGACACTTCTAGCTGTAATTTGTCCTTTATCAGACAAAAAAGTACTGCATTTAGGCTGAGAGTAGCTGTTAGGCTGAAACATGAATGGGCCCAGAGCCAAAACAAGCGCTTCTCCTTTAAAATACATCATATTGTTTACCTGTATTAACTTAATCACGTAACAATCTACAGAGAGAAACAGATTCAGTTGTCTTAAAAATTGGCCAGGCTGCATTGCCTTTGAATGGCTTAGAAATGTAAAATGCATGCTCCACAACCTTAAGTCCTCACATGCATGTTCTTTTTAGGGTAGAGGGCTGTCTGAAAGCATTGCCTTAGAGGAGGGGGAGTGAAGGAAAGTGAGACCAAGTGTACTGCCTAGCTGCCTACAACTTTTGGCAGTGGATCAAACAAACAAGTTCAGCAGAAAGTCGATGTAATTTTATTGGACCACACTGTCTCAAGCAATTAGAAAAATATTTGTAAAACATCAGATGAGAAGGGGAAACGTGGAGCCCAATAATGCAAAACAATGTTTAGAAGACAGAAATTGTGAAACTGGAAGAATAAACACAATTACTCTATCAGCACCTCCAGTTCTTCTGAAGATTGCTTAGCTTAAAAGTTTTTGTTTTCCCATTGCATTTAAAAGAATTCATAACTTAGAAAAAACAACCTTACAAATGTAAATGTATTTAAAAAAATTGTTATATATGGATTTTTACTGTGAAGCTCTCAGTATTCATCAACAGAAAATTACATACTACATGAATGCACTTTATGTACTGACATTCACATGCATATTTGGGCAAGGAATTCAAATCCATGGTAGTGCAGGAAGGATAATTTTTAGATCCACAGATTCTTCTCAGAACTACACATCATCCAATGTATGTGTAAGCTGCTCAGATAAATTAACAGTGTGAGGTAAAATCTTTCTTTGTAATTGTTATTTTCCCCCTTTAAATACTAGGCTGAGAAAAACAGTTTAGACAACTTGCACAGTGCAAGCTTAGACACACACAAGAGTAAAACGGCCACATGCATTTCTTTTTAAGTTGTTGGCAAGTCAGAAATTAGTGTGCATCTTAAGTTGGGACATTTGTTCTTTTCTACCAAGTAGAAATATTTCATTTTCTGCCCCAATTAACATCATAAGACTTGTCACATTAACTGTTCTGTTAAAACTCCAGCTACTTAGGCATTAGCGCATGGGGAAGATTTATCTGTTAATTCTAGGATAACAGAGTACTGCCTGACTGTTGGCAGTTATCTGAGTAATAGGATTGGACAAAATGCAAATATTACTATGTCCATTAGAGATTCTATAGAGATTAATGATGCCTGTTAATGAATCGGAAGAAGATTCTGAGCTCCCTGGAATTCAGGTGTATTGTGCATATCAATTCAAATCTATCTTCAGCCAAGATGGAAACCTGCTGTCTGTGTTTACTCTGTGTAAGAAGTCAAAGAATTCAAGCTGCTCAAAGGACTGTTTTGACCTGAGTCTTAATGAAAAACACAGCATGCCAACTAGGAGAGATATTCAGGTGAGAGAAGGGTGTCCCGAGCAAAGATTCATGGTGCTGAGTGACAGAGGCAGGATTTTCACAAATAACAGCTGCTTCAAGCTAAGGAGATGGCAGCCCAGGCACTTGAAGAATGCTGCCATTCCAGCACTGGGAAAAATTCTCAGTATAGCAAAGATAGGGTTCCAGGAGCTGGAACTGCTAGAAGTTTCAATAGTTTATAGACTACTACAGTTACTCAGTTGCAACCTCAGCAAAAGCAGGAACAGTCCTTTATAACACCAACCATCAAGTTTACCTTCTGGGCTTGATTCCAGTGCCATCGTATCCAAATAAAACCCAGAGAGAACAGCCTGTGTTGCCCAAACAGTCTACTTGTACCTAGCTATACAGCAATGATTTCTGGGCAACAGTGAAAATTATCTGCAGTAGAACAGACTTTTCCCACAAGCACATTCACAATGAAAACAAGCTGTGAATTTCAGGAGAAACGTAAGTCTAGAGAAAGCAGCTCTGTTTGAAGTTGTGTTTACAGTGAAAATTTGGCAGTCCCAAAAAACAGCTAAGCTCTGATTTCCGTACATCTATATACTCTGCAATATATCTTGTGTGGACTAGAAATGAATCCTTTGCATTCCAGAAGCATCAGAGAAGGAACGACTGCTCAAGAAGACTAAAACTTCTGTGAGTGATTGCGGGGGGGGAGGGGGATAAGGGGTGACATAGCCATAACCAGACAGGACACTAAATGTCCCAGCAGAGCTGTTGCTTACACACATCCTTTCGTGTACTGTCAACACTGGAAAAGAATCTGTGCTGGATAATACTGATAAATTATATTTTTCAATACTTATTACATCGTCAGCTGAGCTAAGAAGTAAAAGCACATGAATAAAAAGCTGATCACCAACAGCATGGAAAAAGCATGAAGACAAAAACGGACAGAGAAAATGAACTAGACAGATGAAATGAGAGCACAGAAGACAGTAGAGAGAGAGTCGTATGAATAGATTACATGTGGGGTTGTATGATTTTAAGAAAAAAAATCTTTAAATAAGCACATCATATAAGCAAATTTCATTCTGAGAAGTACTTCAGCAGACTGATGTTCTACTGGATGTCTTCATTGACCACACAAGATAATTTTTTTTCAAGGATTAATGCTGAGCAAATACAGGGTAAAGAAACCCTTTGCAAGAACTATTTACAAACATACATTTGAATAAAACCACAAAGTGTTTTAGATGGTATTTGGTTTACCTCATCATTCATACTCTAAATAATGGAAATTACTTGTGCACACAGAGAAAAATAAAATTTCTCCATTAATATTTTTGAGAATATTAAATAGAATTAAAAACACAACACCACCTTTAAAGTTTGTGTCTGAATGTTACAGTTGTATAAAGGGTGAGATGCAATGACTATGGTTATGAAGCCTTTCAGGAAAGACTGCAAGAGTATGCATATCATTGACTTTCCCACCTTTTCTACATATACTCTTCACCTCTTCAGATAGCTTGCAAACATAATTATCTGTGTGGCATACCAAGCTCCCTAATAACAGAGCTGGCTGTCATATATGTTAGACGTGCTGGCTCCCACGCTTGCAGGCTCACTATCTGTCCGGAAAGCAAATGTGGCCTCAGAGGAGCATTCAAAGAACAGCACCCAGTGTTAAAGGGTATCCAATGCTTTGCTGTCTTGGTAAGGACTGCCTTGTTGGCAAAATCAAGGGCAAAGGCATGAACAGAGTTACCAAAACATATCTGACAAGGTACCCTTGAACAATTAGCGTGCTCCATAAATGTATCTTTCCTCCGCAGGCATATTTTAAAATTAAGGATTCATAAATTTAGCATTTTTAACATTTAAAGTTCCCTATGTTGACTAGCTCCTACTCCTTTCCTTTAATGAGGTTCCATCCCAACTCTGAAAGAAAAAGAGCTTGTTGGAGTTTTTCAAGATTTCCTCCTCCTTACAAAGCAATGTTGATTAATTGGAAATAATTACATTCTCATGGAATTCAGGAAAGAGTAAGATTAGACTTACCTGTGGTCAATGAAAATATCAAAAGTTACTTTAAGTTTTATTTGGTTTATGAACAGTATAAACTCCTGCACTGTTGGAAATATGCTAAACTGTAAATGTTTGAGGACAGAAAGTTCTTTTCTGGACATAATATTCATACTCTTCTGCTATGTTTTTGTGTGGTTTGGGGATTTCTGTTTGGTTCTCTTTTTGTTTGGAGCATTTGCTTTTGGTCACTGCCCTATACAGTTTAATATCTTCCTCCAATAAAACAATTTGTATGTTCTCCTGCATTAAATCAGAAAGGGGATAGGGGAAAGGTGCTGCCAATTGTTCCTGCCTTACAGGTCATGGCTTTTTCTTCTTAATCTCTCTGGAACACAAGCTACCTTCCTACCATTTATACAAGGTAGAAAACAATCTCATTCTCCGAGGACACAACTTCACAACCACGGGTTAAGTGACAGAGCTAGTGAGGGATCCTAACCTATCTTCCCACAGGGGGACAGTAATTTCCTTGCATCACTGGGATATTCTCACTGCATTCCTCTTCGTCTTTCCTTTCATAGTCTTGATGTGCAGGTGGGGTTGAGGGACTTTTTTGGTAAACAAACAGAATAAGTGTGTTTGTTTTCCTTGATGTCAGTAAATATGGCAAGATAGTTTCTTCTGAAAATACTTTCTTTTCACTCAAGCACAGAGCAGATGAGATTAATTCTGCAACAGTTTTGCATCTGAGGAAAAACTTTAGTTAGGCTACACTTAAATTTTTATTTCTCTATACAATCTCCTTTTTATCTTTTTTCTTCTAAATTGAAAATTCGCTTCTAGGGGTAGTCAAGAATGTTTTGCCTTCGTGGGTTGTGGATAGCTGGCAGTCCAGCTGGTGCTATTGTACAGTTTGTAAAGCGGCATTTCCACAGTAAATGGACATTTCTACTGCAGAATACATGAGAAGTAAGTGTGTAGTTTTCTAGAAGTACCAGATTTACTGTCCCTGCACCATACATTTGATTTGTGCATGCACAGTTTGTGCAGTGCTTCTCAAATCCATTAGACCTGTTCATGTGTATTTCTTTGTGGTGTCTATGTGTTGGATCAAACACTTGCCACATATACCTTATTAATGCTCTAAACTGTGTTTGTATGTGTTCCTCTACAGGAAAAATCAGGTGCAAACTTGGCAGCCTTACATATCAGATGCTTAAGATGCATTAGAACCTTACCCCAATCTGATTTCAGGCATCCCACCATTCTAAAACATGTAGGTTAAGGTCAGAAAACTACTGTTCTTCAATATGTCATTGAACTGTAAGACAATATGGAAAATAGTCTAAAATATGAGTATCATTTTCCCATTGCCACATTAACCTGCTTTCCCCTCATTGTAAAGAGGTGTAAACTAATAAAACCAATCCTTTAATTGGGGTGCTCTCTAAACTATTCAAAAATTAGGGATATTCCACGTGGAATTCTAATGCAGCCTTTGATTCAAATGACATTGTTTCAGTTGGCTGCAATTACAAATCAGCATTTTTCAACAGTTTTTCCTGTCACATATTTTGTAACATCAAGGGATACCATGTACTAAGTCTACATCTACCCCAAGGCAGAGCAGAAAAGAGAATTATTAGGGTGATCTTTTTCCTACTGTAGTCAACTAACCTGGCAGAGTATATGCAACGACATGATTGGAAACATCCCAAAATACAAGATACTCAAGTACAAGATGAAAATATAATTTCTAGAAACATTTCTAAGAAATCCAGGACACATTTGTGGGAAAGCTTGTACTTTTTTCCTTTCCCATCTTAATAACCTACATGAAAATGTCAACTATGTTTGGCAATAGATGAAGAGCAGCATCTACAATACAGTCAAAAAGCCGGACTAGGAAAATGCTGGCAACCGTAAAGCTGTGAAAAGACTTGCATATTGACTTCACCTAGAATAAGTTACTAATCCTGAATGCAAATTCATCCTAGCTGCTTAGGTATAAGGCAGTGAAACAACCCATGAACAAGAAAAATACACACAGTGGTTCTGCAGTATGCACTAAATAACCTGAAGCAGGAGGCAGCAAGAGCAGTTTTATCTTGCAAGGTCTCACAGTGGTTCTTTAAAGAAGGTAGGATGGAAACGAAAATGTACAGCTTAAAATTTTACATTGAAAAAAAGTAAGTGGAAGAGGTTTCCAGTTGGTCACATACAGATGCATTAGCTTAAACCTCTCAAGAAAGCCAAACAAAGCCATCTTTGTCTTGCTTACTTGCATCAGTTGACAATCACGGCCCATCACAATCAGCTTACACTCAGGTATAATAAACAGCATTGAGGAGGTTATATTTTAATGTGAGAGATGTAATTTGCTGCTGGTGACAGGTTCAAACCATGCCTGTAAACCCATCACATAACACATCCTCTTTTAGTCCTACTTAGATTAAAAATAATAATAGTGAAGGATAAGTTTTGGCTTTGGTACTCACTGCAGTCACTTCAAAAGGACACCCAGAGAAACTGGATGCATTTTTATTGACTCACAGAGGGCTTTCTGGGTGCATCCAAAAAACCAACTTAAAGCAAGCATGCACATGCTCCCATCACATAATGGTGCTTCACTACTTCAGCCCATGTGGGGATATGCACGTCTGTGTAGGAGACAGAGAAAAGGACACAGAAGGAGGAAACTTCTCACCCCATTAGGCACTGAGTGCTTCCAGAAGCTCTGCAAACCATAACAGCAATTTCCCTCCCTTCCCTGCCTCCAGGGATCATCTAGTCCTTGCACCATCATAAAAGCAGGAAAGCTGTATAGTCACACAATTCTTGCCCTATTTCTTACACTTACTCCTTAAGCATCTTCTTGTTGAGTTCTTATGTTAAATAGACCTCTGGACTGTTCCAATAGAAACACTGTTACATTTTGATGTTACGTCCTTCTCTTTTGCTTTGTGGAGAAGAAAACCCGTGAAGTCAAGCTGAAGAAATTCCTCCTTTGATGTATTCTCTTGTATGAAAGGACATAGCGTTACAAATTAACTGCCTCCAAGCCATAAATTTAAAGTATTATTCAGATTTACTAAATCTATTATCTCAAATAAGTCTGGGGAAACCAGTTTCCCTCCCAATATTTGCCCCTGAACTAAAAAAAGCCTATGTAAAAATTTAGTCGGTTTATGTCATTATTATTTTCCTGTTCTGGGCAATAACCAGACCAGATCTGAAAGGCTGGAACTTTTGCAAGAAAGTTTGCTTTCTTAGATGGTCTAGCCCCCCATCTCAGACTCTGAATGTCAGGGCAGTTTAGATAAATGTTCGTGATTTTAGGCACCTATCCAAGACTGTTGCCATTTGGTTATTAGGATACAAGAAGTTAATTGGAAGGACACACTTTTCCTTGGTTTTAGAAGCAACTGATTGACTACATTATGTGTAATCTCCTATTCATAGACACAGCAGAACATAGCATTCTACAGGCTGAGATAAAGAGTGTTTGTGTGTGTGTGGCTGAGGGGAAGGGGCACAGCAGGGGAGTAAAATACTAAGAATATCGGTGCACCAGATGAGATGTCAGTGGAATAGAAAGTCATCACAGGATAATGGTCTCCTGCTGCTAAATGAAGGCCAAGGCAAGCAGATGTTGACTCAGAGCAAAGAAGTTTATTTTTAAAGCACAAGACACTGATCCTGTCGTAGTAGTTACTCTGCTGAACTGCCAGTAAAGTATCATTCATTTCACTTGACAGACGTTTTTAAGAAAACCATTACTTATCCTATGTTATTACCGAGTTGTTATATTTCTATTGACTTGAAAAAACCCAACAAAATAACCCCTCCAACTTACTGTTATGTTTCATCAGGCAGAAATGAAACTAATAGTGAAAGTATAATCTAGAAAACTGCACTGAACTTCCCCGATTCTGCAACTTTGTGACCGAGATTGCTTTACTGATAGGCTTCAGGCCATTAAAAACTAAGTTACCTAATAGTGCAATTGGCCTACTTTGTTTACATCTACTCTTGTTAAAAAATCAATCAGTTGTCCTAATGTGCAAATGCAGGAAGGAAAAAAGAACATTTGATTAAGGAACCCGATCTTTTTGTCAAACTAGACACTTCTGTTTTAAAAGCTTGGACAAGACTGACAATTTTAGATAGACATTTTGCTTGAAATCTTAGTTCCACTTATGTCAGTGGCAATATACCCATTGATCTATAGGGACTAATTATTTCATGTGTTACTCTGCAAAATGGACAGTGTCTGCTACCCACTGATGCACTTCAACTTTGCTGTTGGCAAACCACCTCTGTGAGGGATTCAATACCTTCCCTCACTTGTCTATGGCCTTTGGCAAACCCTTTAATACTCACTTTCCCGTTTGTACCTTATATGATCCCTTGTCTCTATTCTGGTTACAGCATCTTCAGGGTAGGGACTGTCCTGAACAGAAAATGCACGGAGAATAGCTAAACTTCTCAGACACTGCTCTCAGCTATTGCCACTGAAACTACTATGCCAAAAAATTATAAAAATACATCTGACACCTCATTGAGTATGGTTGTCTGTTCACTGGCTTTCTGTTGAATGCAAAGACAAACGACAGGCCTTGACAGTCACGCCCAAAATCTTTTACACATTTGGGTATGGTTATTTGAAGAATTACCTCAACTTGAGTTACGACTTTTCATCAAAACTACATTTGGAAGAAGACCCAAACCAAGACGACAAGAAACTTCCCTAGCAAGTTCTGAACAGCTCTGTTTCAGAAGAATTCTATTCAGAAAAAAAACATAGCTACAAATTTAGTTTTGTCTTCTTCTGGGATCCATTAGTAAACCCCTCTTTAGAGTCCACATTTTAAAACATCACGGGCACTTATGAGCAGAAATGTCCTTAAAAACCAATGTAAATCAAGCTCCCAAGTCTCTGTGTTGCTCTAGAGAATCACACTTTTAAGTCACTCAGGTGCTTCAGAATTGTGTAAATGTTCATCTCTCAATAACCTCTTGGGTATAATAGACAGCATTCCTCAAAAATTATCTCATCTGTTAAACTCCTCTAACCAAGGCAATAAAAGTTTCAAGCAAATCCATTTACTCTGGTTTTACAGCTGAAATGTACACACAGAATATATGCTCCTACAAAAATCTCACTTGCAAAAATCAGTATTATATAATTATATATATGTATGTAAAAATAATTAACAATGCAGACAATTATGTCAGAAGTAGTTGGAAACATACACATACTGCAGTGCCAGCACATTACAGATCCAAGGAAAAACCAGTAGCTATATCACTGACCACAGCCTGCTTTTAAATACTGATTTGTTTGTGCACTCTGGTCATCAAGAGACGGCTAAAAATGGATTCATTAAAATGTGCTAGCTAATGAACCTGCTAAACTCACCTTAGTTTCTCAGTCTAGTAAAAGCTTTAACCCATTTGAATTTACATTTACCTTTCTGTAAAATAGGGCTAAAAATACTTTCTTTCACTTTAATTTGCCTATACAGACTGTTAACTCTTTTGGGCAGGAATGATTTCACTGGGCATTTTTCACCACTCAGTATAGTGGGACAGTAATCTTGGCTTGGACATTGAGATACTATTATAAATCACCATTTCTCTATGCTCCTAACAAAATCCATACTTAAGTGAATCCAGTTTATTGTTAGGCTTGTTGTTTAGTTTGTGTTGGGTTTGGTTGTTTGGGTTTTTTTTAAAAAAAATAAAGAAATTCCCTTTACAGTTGTTACAAATGAAATTAAGGTGACAGCATCTCCACTGAAGAAAAATAAGATTATCAGTGTCAGAAGAGGAGTATAAAAAAAAAATTATAAAAAGATACTGTGTTGCCAATTGGGCAAGCAATTATGAAGTAGGCAGCTCTATGTTAGAAATAACCTGGACAGAATTTTCAACAGAAGCAGTATGGTACTGTAAAACACAAACAGAAAATATAACAGGATTTCCTTACCGGGAACAGTGGGAAGAATATACATTTTCTAAGAATGCAATTATTTCAGAGGCAATTATTATCAGTGCAATTAAGGACTGTTCAATAGCTAAAGGTTTTAATCTCAGCTTTGTCTTAAAATGCATGAGATATATAATTCCCAGTGAAGGCCCTGGGAGCTCTGAGCATGTATCTGAGAATATAACTAAGTCAAATGATTCTAAAACTAGGCCAAAAATTTGCAAAGTTTTTGCCAAATATTTGGTGGTGGTGCTGCTGTGTTCATCCACAGCTGGGAGGTTCTGAGGTATGCATAAAAGAAAAATAACTAGAACAAGAACTAACATAAAAAGTATATGAATGTGAACTTTGATTCTGAAATTTAGTAGATATTTATTACTGTAATTTAACACTGGCAATGGATTTGGCTTAACACAAGATGGAAAGGTCATTTAATGAGAGCACCCTGCTGGTCTAAATAGATCGTCGTGTGGCATTGAGCCAGATGGTGGTCTAGATTGAGTAGGTTTACACACCTCCTAGTAACCACTGGTTCTGCCACAATAAAACTTTACTACTTCAATAGGGTGTTGCACTTAGTTTAAATATTTATCTAACCAAAATTGGAGGCTATCAGTAGCACCACTGGCAGCTGATTTTGCTTGAACTGCTTCATAGCATCTCACTAACTCACAGAATTTACCTGACAAAAGAGACAAAAAATTTCAAATGGACAAACCAACTTGGAGAATATAATAAGCAATCAGAATGCTAACTTAAAATCTGAACTTGAATGCTCTGGAGTAGGGACTAATGTTTTGATTAACCATTCATGGACTTGTGTAAATGCCTGCTGGAATCAACTGTAATTTACACTTATGCCGTGGTGAAGACCCAAGTACATACATTCAGATTTTCACCTGCATAGATCGTTATCAACTCAGGTAAGCCAAGCAAGCTCTTAGAACTCAGGCTAGTAGAGCACCTAATCGTAAGATTAAAAATGAATACCAAGTATAACATGAACGACTGAAATATATCTTAAAGAATCAAGCACTGCATCATAACACACAATAGTAAACACTTCAAGAATTGTATCACTTAAATTTAAATCCTAAAGTACGATCCTGAGCATTCATCTCACCTAATTCTAACCATCTAAAAATCAGGCATCTGGGTTCCCAGTACAATGAGTAGAAGAAACAGGTACTTTCAGATGCAAAACACTGTATCTACCCATGCTATTATTTTATGATGGGATGGAAAGTTGTAAGGTGCTACAGAAATCCTATCCCAGAATATATTGAATCTTGGTAGCTATCTTAGCCTCACTGTCTTAACTTAAAAATGGCTAAAATCAGGTAATATAAATACGACTTCAAATGTTCAACTTTAGACACCCTGTTTTGACAACTCTGCATTAGTAAGTCTTGACAGTGTGTAATTTTTCTATTGCTTTGATCGATGATGAAGAATAAGCACATTTAGCCATTTTCAACTAACGAAAGGTCACAAAATTAATTAGGTCATTTTGCTATATTCTAGATTACAACTTCATAACTGGCAATATTACCATTTGAAAAATTTCATGCTTGCAATAAAATAGGATTTTAAGCTCTCTTCCTAATAGCGATAGTATGCTTGTAGAATGTGCATTCATGACTCTTAAAAGCATGTTATAAAATTATAGCATTTGCTAATGTATTTTAGCTACTGTTTCATATTTGCCCCATGTTTCTAGAAAATGAAAGTTTTAAGTTGTGGTACATCATCTACCATGCAGAGACAGTAGGGACAGGAAATGGAACTGAAGAAGTTGGGTGCAACTGAGAGGCTCATTTGTCTTTGAAGTTTCATCTGAAATATCTAAAACTACTTTAACATTGCTCAGTGATAACAGGAATGAAAAAGTAGTTAAAATCCAAATTATTTTTTCAAAGACATTAAGATATTTGTAGTGCTTAACACAGATCACGTATATATTTTGTAAATATGAGTGTTATTATTAGACTTCAAATGATATGTAAAACACACTACTTAAATGCTACTTAATTTAGCTCTTAAACATCATTTCCTACTGTAATCAACTTTCAGAGCACAGGTAAAAGCTGCCTGTTCTATGGAACACCCTTTTTAGAACTGACTCTAAAGTGGATTCCTCCTTTGCTCTTCTCCACCTCTGTCATATTCGCCTGTCCTCAGGTATTTGTGGGGCTGTGCCAAAACCCAGCAAATCCATAATCCACTGTTCATTTATTCTCTGGTTATTCTATATGTCATTCTTCAGGTAACCACTGCAGATGTTAAAAAACCAAAAAAAGTAATGAATCTCACAAGATGTTTAAGAATTAATGACTGGAAAAAGTAATAGAAACAAAAAGATGCCGGAGTTAAAAATGGCTCCTGGAACTAGATGTCAATATCCAAGCTGCACAATAGAGTTAAGTGGTTGAGCCATCATTCACCACGTGCATAATATTACAAGTAAAACATGACATAAGATGACAGTCATATTTGGGGTATAGCTCATTGCAATTAAGAACTTATTTAAATAATCACAAATTGAAGGGGGGGATGCGCACACGAGCAGGGAAGCGACAGAGCGAGCACACACAGAGCTTCATTCAGGTGAATCTGAGTGGTTGGTAGGAAGCCCCATGAGCGCGCATTCCACCATCTGGAAATGGAGCTGCTATATGTTTACTAGAGTTCTCACAAAGAAGATTGATCATTTCCAGATTTCCCATTTTGTTGGGATGGATTAACATCTGGAGAAAAGAAAAGCTGTGTTTGCTCTTGCAGAAATTTCTACTACTTGGATGCATTTACTGAAGCCTGCAAAGTCCAGGTATATTAGTTTCCAACTGCTGACCAAGCCTTTACACTTCCTAGACAGTAAAATTAAGGTAAGGAGGGGTTTTCCCTGTCCTTGGTAAAACAGTTACTGCTGCCATATAGATTGACAGGATATAGCTCACTTTGAGAAGTTTATATTAGATGCTTGCTGAAGGAAAAGTCTCGTGACATCAGTGCTCTTGTCAGAAATCTCTTTCGGTGCAAGAAAGCAACGGTGAGAAATTTTCTATAAGAGGGAGAGTCAAGTCTAACTGCTATCAGGCTGCCAGGTTTTGCTGTTATCTCTTCTGAGTAATTGCCCAGAGTTCTGCATGACAACTATTCACAAACTATAAATATTTAAAGAATCAAATACGTACTTAATATCACTGATACCGTGGATTAATGATTCACGTATAAAAATCTTTTTGGACAGAAGAGTTAGAGCTAATAAAAACCACAGATATGCATTTTTATTTAACCATTAAGTATACCACTTATTTTCAAGAGTGTTTACTTAATTGCACATCATTTTGAATATGAATCACAAGAAGTTACTTTTCTGAAAAATTCCGTTTCATGTATTTTTCATAGGATAAACTGGAATACCTCCTTGCACATGAATGAGAATCTGCGATGGCTCTGGACAAACTTTATGGCTCACCCCATTATTTCTTTCACATACATATAGTTACTTTAAAAAAGATGGAAGTTATTTTATAAGAGCAAACATGGGCATTAAATCTAACATATTGATGGAAATAAATGAAAGTTATTTTGAAAAGAAAATAAAAAAAAAATTAGAAAATAGAGAGAGAACTTCTTATCCCTAGTCTGATTAGGAATTGCCTCTACAGATCTCAGGCAAAAAAAAAAAAAGATAGCTTTTATAAGCTCTAAATCAGCAGTTTGTTTGTACTCAGGAAAGTGATTTAGTACATGTTTAACTTTAGGCACATGCTTAAATTCCATTGATTCCAATGGAAATAAAGCAGATGTGCTTGCAGTTGATCACATGCTTAAATAGTGTTGAATTAGGGCCTTCATACTTTACAAGTTCAATATACCCAATGTTAATTAATCCTCACTGCACTTCTCATGGAATGTCTCATTACCAAATGCAGCTAGTGGGAATGAAGATTACCCAATAATTCATGTAGTAACTAATTAGTTTGTGCTACAAAATGTAGCTGCAGACCTCCTAAGCTGTCTCATTTTTCTTGCATTGCAGAATTGCAGATAGGAAGGAGGTGCTAATGGTAGAAAAAAAAAAAAGAAGTTTCAATAGGAGAACTTCAGTGAACTTCTGTGTTTGTGTGTGCATTCATAGTAAGCAGTATATAATTCAATCATTGTTGGTGATATACTGAGAATGAGAAAATAAATACATGCAGTATGTAGGCAGAATGTATTATTAGTGGTCAAAACAATATAAACAGCAAGTGAGGAAGAATGATAGGGAAAAGCGAATTCAATAGCACGCTATAGAAGTAAATCGTTACTGTAGAAATGTCTAAAACAACTAGACTCTGGCAAGTAAAATCTTTCAAACCTCTTAAAACAAATAATTATAAACAACAGCTTGTGAAGCATTTAATTGAAACTTGCCATTACTTCACAAGCATAGTCCATAGAAGAGTGTAGGAGGGCACGCCTATCATGTCAAATTGCCAAACAGCCAATATTTTTTAACATCAGAAAAGGGCTGAGTAAAAAGGAGGCTCTTTATATTTTAGGTAGTTTGTGGTAAGCATGGTTAAAAACTCTGAACCAAAGACAACCAGGCTTTCACTGATCCTACAACAAGTTTTCAGGGTTGACTTCATTAACAAATATACATATGCCTTCACCTAGATATTTCAGTTAGTTGACTTAATCAAGAACAGATTAAGCTTTATAGTTCTAGTACAAGAAGTATCCAGACTTAAATCAATATAGTAAGATCATTTTCTACAATACGTTATTACTAGATCTACATAGTTCCACCTTCATCCAATCCCTTGTTTACATCAGCTTGTTAGTCATCTGTATTGCCATAGGTAAGAGCCTATGGCAATATTCATCAATACCAGAGGGGACCAGAGGAGAATATTTTAAAACTAATAGCTCAGTTCTCTTATAAGTTTCTTTTCCCTCCCTCCACCCTAAACAGTCTTAAATGGGCATGAGGTTTCTGAAGAAAATACCAGCATCCAGCCCTATATACTTTGCAAAATAAGAATCTGATGTGGAACAAAGCCTTCATTAGAAGCAGGACATCATAAGGTAGATTGTTTGTACCCATACTCCATACTCTTTAAGATGTGATGCCTAAGTTCATTTTTCCATACCGACTCTGTGCTACATCCTTCCGACAAAACACCCTCCACGACATCCCTCTTTAACAGGTAGCACATTTTTTTGGAAAAAAAGAAGTGCCTTCCCTAGGAATCCCCAGTGCCAATACTGAAAATACGACTATAGACAAGAAATCTGTTGTCTCATTTATATGTCCTGGTGTAAACTGGGGTAAAAGGTTTCCCAATGCCAACAGGCTGGCGCACTGGAGTAAACATAGTGGTCAGTGGCTTGAACCTCCTGTGGCCAAGTGTGTCATTAAAACCTGGTGGTCCATGTGTAAGGTGAAACCACGGCCATATAAACACACATGCCATTTCCCACACGTCCAAAGGAATGCTAGAACCTCCTACTTCCCCACTGAGTGATGCTGTTTTGTGGGCAATGGAACCTGGGAAGCAAACGTAACAGTCTGCCTTTTTGCTCCCTTCAGTTTAAAATTCAGTCGCTCCCCAGGAACACTTCTGTGGTAATGCAAATGACCAAATGAAGCATCAAAGATCACCTACACACACAAGAAAAAAAAAAAAAAGAAGTTTAAACTGGATTATACCAAATAAGAAATTTCTCTCCAATGTGTATTGCTGGATAAACCTTTTCGCCAATGAAACGGAACATTTAATGTGAGATTCATACCATTAACCCACAGAAACTCTTGATGTTCCTAATATTAATTGTTAGTTGAGATCAAGGCCAGACCACTGACATTGTCACAGGCTCAACACCAGGTTTAATCTAAGAGTAGTACACATACTCATAAAACACTTTGGTGCAGCAACACAGAAACAGCAGTGTTCTTAGAAACAAAATAGAAAACTGATGCAGCAGTAACTCATCATTTTCAAACAATGAAGCTTTTAACTGGCTAGCTGCTTGGTTATCATTGCCTTCAACTCTGATATGTCACTCAATAGGCACTATCAAATCAAGTATGACAGTCAAGAACCCTTACATGTTAGGGGGCGCAGCTGAATTCTAGAAAGAGGAGTTCAGTCTTGCTCTAGTTATTGCCGATGCAGGAGTTACTCCTTCTTCTGCCAGGTATGGGTAGAATACTGAAGATGGCAAGAAATAATCACGAGAAAACGTAAACCAAATACACAAAACAAAAGAAAACATGAAGAAAAAAGAATGACACGGAAATAAAGTTAAAGCTATGTTAGCAGAGCTGCAGGAAGAGAGACCAGCACATACTTTATTGGTTCTTGGCATACGCAGCCCTGCTCCCAAAGGATCCACAGAAAACCCTTTTCAGATTCAGAGTGAAAAAAGATTGGGCAACATCCCCAATGGCAACTTTCAGGTGACTTTCCTAGTGCTTATGACTGTTGCCCTGGCTGGGAACAAGTTTTGCTCAGAGGAGTCTTTAATTCCACTATGAATACTGCCACGCAGTACCTCAAACCTGATCTGATATACGGCCTGCAGGATTATCCAGGCAGTAGCTATGCAGCTTATTTAGGATAATCATTTCATATGTGGTCCATTTAGAGGCATTAATTGCAGCAAAAGCATGCTTTCCTTTGACTCTCCAGCAAGCCAAAAAGAAACAACAACACAGTAGCAGAATTATCCCTGAAGTATTTACATGCTGATATATTTTAAGAATACTAATTATTTACTTTAGAATGGCTCTTTGTTCTAATTTTCCTAATTTGGAATGGTCTTTCGTTAATGCTTTGAAGTCATATGCTGTAGTAAGGCCCAAAATAATGTTTAATATGTATCTTAAAAACTGCAGTGAGTGGTGCAAAGTAAACACTTATGTTTTGATTAGCTCCATTCCATGCTATGTGTCAGAACAAAAACTCTTAAAAACATTGGCCCTACTGTATTGTAGGACCTATGCATAATTATTTCAAAACACACAGAAAGTGGCACACAGAAAAGTAACGAATAAAATATGCAAAAAGAAAAAAAAAAATCAAGAAAAGTTTTAGATATTACAAACAAAGCACTTTCTGTAGGACTCGCTTCTTTTAAATCCAACATATTTATAAGGGTACCCTGCTTTAAAAGAAAAAAAAAAAAAGCTGTATATAAACTAGATAGCATACATAGCTGGTCTGTTTAGAAAACAGCAAAGTACCATGTAAAAAAGTCTCTGTTTAGTCAGCCCACCCACTATGACAGAAAAAAAAAAAAANCTATGAAAAAAAAAAAAAAAAAAAAAAAAGCTGACATTTAGAAAACAGGATATACTGAACAGTTTTCACAATTGTGCTCAGCAAATCTGATAGAGCTTTTTGTGTAAATTTTACAGCACGGGCCCAATCCTGCGAGTTACTGTCTTTAAGGAATCGAAAGGCGTTCAGGATAAAAGCTAAAACAGCATTACCAGCCCAATCTTCCTTTACAATATGACCTTTAAAGAAACCACTAGTTATCAGTGAAATAGGAAATCTAACAGTGGAAGGCAAATATCATAATGACCCCACCTTTTGCAAAAGTGCTCTTTTCAGTCCTGCTGTAGGTATGACAAAATATTGTCCCTGACAGACCAAAAGAGAGGATAAAAAAAATCTTGCAAACCCAAAGTAAGTGCATATAAACACGAGGAGAAAGTTTAAATACTGTTAAATAAAATTTTCAGAGCGCAGATTTTCCTGTGCGTTTGGAAAAAGCTGAACACAGTGAGGTCCCAGATACTGAGTGGAGCCAAGGAGCCGAATGCGAGGCAGATACCGCATGGCGTTACTAGGCACGTCACCTTCTACTCCACGCTGCCTGACGCGGAGGCAGCCTGTGTGCACCGCTTGGCCTCGTCCCCATCTGGCTGTGACGTCAGCTGGCTAATGCTGCAATTAATTCAGCCTCTTACGGTGCGGCTGCGCAGAATCTCCTGAGCGCAGGTATACTGTGGGTGACAGTCAACCTCTGAAACCACATCAATATACACAGTCCTTCAAGTTTCAGGCTTTTAACAGTCATGAAGTCTGTGTTTACACACACATGCACACTTTTGCATATATATACATATATATAATGCATTCATTTCTGGTTGAAAATACTGCAATGGGAAGCACGTTTATTGTGAAAAAACAGAGCAATAAGGAAATGTCACTCTTTACCTAGCCAATCCAAAATAATCCCTAAGAACTGGGCCTACCTTTGTCTTTGCTCCTGGCTTGCCTGCCTGCCTGCCTCTCCACCGCTGCCCCAAGTCCCTGGTACTTGGTAGTCTGACCTAGAAGGCTAACAGAAACACGCATATACAACTAATAACACTGAGGTTATGTATACGAAGCCCTCCTTGGTCTTCACTGAGCCAGCCAAGGAGCTCTCAGCTCCTCATCACTAAAGAGTCTAATTCGACCCTAAGATCAGTGGCCAGAGATGTTCATCTGAGTCCTTCCTCCATCCTGTTCCCCTCTATGTGAGATGGGTTCATTTAAACAGCAGGTCTTTTCTATCTCTCTCAGACCTATGAATGATAAAGGGCATAGACAACAGATAAGGAAGGCCTTTAAACACTGTAGAAACATAAACTAAATTGTAACTGCCAGCTGAGTGATATTTTTTTAAAACCGCACAGAGTCCAACAGAGCTACCCTATGCTAAAAATTCCAACACAAAAGGTACTATCCAGTGCCAAGGAGTATTCACTAAACCATACTAAGACAGCAGTTGAAACAGATTCCATTGGGGCACTTAGAAAATCAGCCCTTGTACAGATTTGTGTCAGCCTTGCATCTCAGAAAGTAGTCAAAGCAACATCAGCACACTGCCAATGGCAGGCCGAGCAACTCAGCTCCGCGCAGGTTAAATCAGTGTTCATTGTCTGAGCAGCAAGTCAATGCAAGCCAGGAAAAACTTTCAGAGATCAGACCAGTGGCTAAACTTCAAGAAACAGAGGAAGTTATCCTGAGGAATCCACTGCTTTTTTCCCTTCTTTTCTCCTTCCTGTCAGGGAAAATAAGGTTCGACCTGCTGTTTAGTCTGGCATGGAATGCAACAAAATGAAGGAAGCTTCCCTTAGCTCCTTCTCCTCCAAAATTATAGTGTATTCCCTCACTTGGTTTCCTTGAACACAGTTGAAAGATAAGAAATTATGCTAAAAGAAAATGTTCTTCCTTTGATGCCCAAACAGAGGTAGAGCAATTAACTCTTTGAAGAGCCACTAACTGCAGGATCATCCCTAGCAATGAGTCCGAAAAGTACTTTCAGTAAGAATGTGTTTGCTAAGCTTTACCCTGTTTCATCCTATTTTGGGGAAGCCTAATTTCAATAAAGGCAGAAAGACGACATACACAGTTTTCATTAGTGTCTCTCCAAGTTTAGAAAGATTTTTCATATTTCTTTTGCTCAGTGAATGGACACTTAGATCCTGTATGTCCCAGATGTACATCTGTGAGAGGCATTACAAGTGACTGAGTTCTAAAAGGCCTTTAAAAACACCGTTAAATTATATAAACTTTTTAGATGCATAGGCTATTGTTTCCACAACAAAATCTTCTAGATTTTTTTCAGAACCAGACATTCAACAAACTGGAACTCATTAATGCAGGGTTCTCATAACAAGTCTGACCATCACTTTTGGCATCCACTTGCCCTGGAAGAAGCAATGGCACTTCCAATAAAAACTGTTACTGAGAACGTTCAGAACTTTCACTACGCACTTTATGCTTCTTCAACTGACTTTTTATCATACTTGAGGACATTTGGAATCTGGTCAGTATGTGGCAGAAATGACAGCAAAGAGACCTAATCCAAATGTCATTGAATAATGATATACGAGAAAAGAAGATAAGCAGATGAATAAATCCTTGGTGTTTATTTTCCTGGAGTCTCAAGGACTGCACACTTCAGAAAAATTTAAAAAACTTTATTTTTCTTCCAGTGGATAACTCTAGGTATGGAAAAGTGCTAAAGTCATGCTCTTCTCCTCATCCACATCTTCTCCTTCAGACTCACTAGGAGTTCTTTGGCAATACCAGAAGAGAGAGAAGTTCTGTTCTTTGCCTATAAAGTATTTAGGACCACTATAGGAAGTGGTAAAAAAGTGGCATGTGTTTCCTTTGTCTCCTCTTCCAAATTTCATGGTTACTCCCTGCCTGTCTCTAAACTCAATTGGGGCGATGCTATCTGCTGTCATATATTTGCCAAACTGAAATTAATATGGAACTGCACGTAGTGAATTATATGACTAGCATGGTAAAGAACTTGCAGCCTGGCAACTGGATTGAACAGGGTGGTTAATAGCAGGGGATATATGTCAGAAACTATACATAAATCTAAAACAGTACCTCCAAAATGCCTCACACAAAACCAGGTAAAGGTGTAATACCATTACCAAGGAAAAGCAAAGTAGAATCTATCCACTCTGAAACCTGATAAAGTCTCAGTAAATGTAAGGACTATCATTCTATATCTTTGTTAAATGTGGTCTTGAAAATATTTACTAAATGGCTAACCACGAGACTAAACAAAAGCATTACCACCATTGTAAATCAAGATCAAGGCAGTTTCATGCCAGGCAGGGAGGCAGCTGATAATTTAAGAAGAGTGCTACAGATATTATGAGAGGTGAGAGATGATGACGATCCCATTGCTGCTTTTTCTTGAGATGCCGAAAATGTATTTAATAGGGTAGGATCAAATGCTGGTATCTACAATATGCCTCTTGCAAGTTTTGTTTTGGATTAAAACTCAGAAACCTAATTAAAACAATTTACTTTCACCCATTAGTCTTAATCCTTATGAATGGCTTACTGTCTTCTCTGGTTATTTTACCAAGAGGCACATGAAAATGATGTCCTCCCTCTCCTGTCCTACTTTGCACTTGACCTTGAACCTTTGGCACCTCCTGCATTTTTATTCTGAAAAGTATTTGGCATCCAGAAACTATTGGTATGTGTAGGTGACATCCAGACAGTTACTAAAAGGCATTTTGAAAGAACAACAAAGACTTCTGAAAAAATAGCTCAATTTCATTTTCATTTACAATAATACCCTCTTTCATTCCCTCGCAAGACTAACCTACATTCCCATTACAATGCACTGGTGTACCACAGTCATAATATCCAAAAATACCATAATATCTAAAATTTGTCTAGATACACAAATTGCTGCTTTGCAGGATGGTAGAGTAGGGCCTAACTCCCGTTGAGTTCAAGTATTGTTACGGACTTTTCTTGTTTAGGGGTTTTTTTTTAAAAAGTAGTAGACACCCAAAATTTTAAAAACATGGGTTACTTCTCTAAGTAAGAATGAGGCCTATCATAATTTAATAATTCAAAGAAACAAAGCTCTGCCAACTGCAGAATGAAGTTCCTAATTCTAAGCAATTAGCTCTTAATCTTCAATAATTTTTCCAAAGTGTAAAATGCTTACAAGTAAATTTGGAACTCAAACAAAAGGAAGAGATATACAGTGAGTGATAAAAGCATAGAAAAATCATTTAAGAGGTTTCAAAACTGAGATCCTCTGAAGTGTAGCCTTTCAAAGAGACTGTTAACATTAAGAAGCTTATACTGAGACAGCTTAAGTTCCTCTCAATTTGCAAGCAATATACAGTCCCATCCCTTTGCTCTAAAGAAACAAAATACACTTCTAGCAGCTAAATTCATACCCCTGGGAAGTATATGAACTGTTGTTCCAGTAACTGACTTATCCAGGTTCCTACTCTACCATCGAAGAAAACACCCATCTTTAAAAGTGTTTACAACAAAATCCCTTTAGCACAGTTACAGGTACGAAAAGGAGACACAAAAAAGGATTCAGATTGCGTGATACACCTCAATCCAGAGCGACCCATAAATTTCTTCAGGCAGGGCTATAGATGTTCTCCCAATGCAAATTCTACTCATTCTAAAGAAGAAAAAAAATAAAGGCTTTGTCGTGCCACTGCAATACTATTTCAGAAGACGACCTTCTATCCTTTACAAAATCTCACTACATACTAGCGAAAGGCCTTTCCTAACAATATAATTTCATCTGCTTGCAGCAGAAAATACATTTCAGATTATAAAGCATTTTTCAATGTTGCTTCATTTTTAGATTTTTAGCAGCAACAGCAAAAGATACAGCTGACTGGGCTTTATGACTCATTCAATGAATCTATGCATGTCAAAGACTGTCTACAGCTATGGGAATATCAGTAATGCATGTACAGTAGCATTTCCGGTTTTTACAAAAAACAAGACTTATTCTTCGATAAAACTGAGAAAAATGGATGTTGTTGAAAAAAATGTCCTTGCAAAATCTTAAAACACAGAGAAAACTAAATAAAACACTAAAAAAAAAAGGTATTATTGCTGAATATTTTCTTCATTATGAATAATTTTTAAACCATTTTACTATACTGGCAAGACCAGCTTGTGAGTGTGTGCTTTTAGCTTTCCAGGCTCTCACTGCTACTCTGCCTATAAACTATCAGGTTAGTAGGATGCACATTGATGGCTTTATTTTTTTTTCTGCCACTTTTCAATTTTTAAATTCTTTATAAAAACCAACCTTGCTTGACATATTTTTCTCTCCGTGTGTATACCCAGCTAGAAAAAAGTGCAGACAGGTCTCTGGGTAAAAGCCACAAATATCCTGAGGTTGAAAGGGATCTCTGGAGGACCCCCTCGTCAAGCAGCGTGACCTAGAGCAGGTTGCCTGGGACCTTGTCCAGTTGGGTTTTGAGTATCTCCAAGGACAGAGATTCCACATCATCTCTGGGCAACCCATGCCAGTGTTTGAGTACCCCCCCAGTAAAAACAAAAACAAAACCAAGAAAAACAAAACCCACAACAAAGTCAAACAAACAAAACCCCCCAAACCAAAAAGCCACACCAGAATTTCAAAAGTAGACCATACCTCACAATCTTCCTTCCACTCAAAAAAAAATTAATTTACAATTAATGTGAGTCACTATTAAGCATATGCAAAAATGGATACCTAGATGCCTGCATTTATGCAATTCTCTTCTGTATTTATTGAAGTACTTCAATAGGAAATGGCCCATTCAGATAAAATCTTTTCTCTCCCACTATGTCTTAGGGCAGGATAAAAACAAGATGGGAATATGTATCAGTATATATTTCAACATAGAAAACATGTTAAAAACAGCTGCACACAGTATCTTGTTGAGAACAGAAATTGTAAATTCTGCCCAGCTCAAATATATTTAGCATAATATCTTAAGTTACTCTATTTAAAATATAAACTTATATTACCATACATATTAATTTTCAAATATTCTTATTCTGATTAAGTGCAGAGCATATTCCTTAGGCAACATATCAAATGCAAGGCATATAATTCTGTATCTAGAAATGGATTTGATATGTTCCTTTTTGAAGAAAAGGATAGTTAGAACCATGGTTTATGCGTGACATTTCACTACAACACAGGAAAAGAACAGTTTTCAACAAAGAAAAAAATAGGTAAAACCCTGCTCTTAGAAAACATGTCATTGTTTTAAGTTTTTAGATGGACTAAGAGAAAATATAATTTTCTGTCTCAGCTGACAGTTTGCCATCATTTGCTGTAAACCCAAGGTTCGTGTTTATTGAACACAACAGCAATCTCTCTCTTTCTTAAAATCTTTACTTTTTTGGTAGTTGTCCTTCTCCACCTCCCTTAAGGCCCTGAAAAATGTGACTTTCCTTTGCTTTGAACTGTCTGCATTTAGAAGATCTGAGAAAGATCACATTTCCTCCGTAGTGTCATTTCAAGGAGCTTGGCTGGAGGCTTCTCAAAAGAGAAAAGAAGGCACCCAGCTCTCTGATTTTGTGTGTCACATTCTTAGGACAACCCCAGTTCTTGCCTGTACTTTCTAGCAATGCCTGCTTTATATACCCTAAGTCTTTTCCTTGCCTATTGCTGCAGATAGCCCTCATCACTTGAGCATCCACAATGATTTTCTCTGACTACTTGTGTCCAAAGGTTATAATAAATTTCACCTGTTCATATCCAACACTGACATTTGTTATTGCCAAAAAGTTCAAATGTCTTTTCAGCCAATAATAATATCAGTGTCAGCTGCCAGGTCCTTTCCTTTGTGAACATTTGCCCATTTAAACTAATGGTGTCTTATTTGTTTTATGACTGTTTTTTTTCTAGTAGCTGCTCTTCTGTGAAGCCTTCTCTTGGCTATGTAAGTCATACACCAATCTGGAGGACACCTGCTCTTTAGTACTTGCTGCCAGACCTATTTGAAAAGTCAGATCTCCACTAAGCACATCAAACACTCCGGTCTCACTAGATCAGAAACACTGTGAGTTGTTTAAGAATGTGGCTTGACATTATACATAATCTGGTCTAGCTGCAGGTGGCTGCCAAAAGGGGAAATCCCACTCCTCCCACCCCCCAGTCCATGAGCTAAATGCTCTTTCCCTCCCCTTCCCTTCCATTTGGAAGTAAAGACCCTGAGGCCTCCGGCTGGATCAGTTCAGTGAGCTGCTCCAATGGAAGACTCATTTCTTCCCCCATCAAGAAATGAGTGATGTTTGCTGAACTGACACCCTGGCAATGACACGACGTGCTAGACCTAATGTCAGGGAGAAGAAAATCCTGGACAGGAGTGAAAGGAAGATGACAGGAGCACCTCCTCTTTTGTAAGCAACCAGCAGTGGGGCAGTAAGAGTAGATGAGATAAAATGTCAAGCAGCGAATACATGAGCAACAGGTAAGGTAATGAGTCAAGATACAAAGTTGAAGACAAATAAGAGAATATGCTGGTATGTAGACATTGTATGATAGACTATAACACCTACATGATTAAATATTACAGCATATTGATTGTTGAAGGGCAAAATTCCCAGTTGTTTAAAAAACCCTCTCCTGGACAACTGCATTGCTGACTTGTATGCTACATATTACTAACAATAGTTTGGTCCAAGAAGATGTATATAATAATCTCTGCGCTACTAGATTGGGTTTCCATAGCAAGGTTTTGGTAGCAGGCAGGGTTACAGGGGTGAGAAGCTGCTAGAAGCTTCCCTCATGGCTGACAGAGCCAATGCCAGCTGGCTGCAAGACAGCTGCTGGCAAAGGCCAACTCTGTCAGTGATGGTAGTATTGCCCCTCTGGTAACCCATTTAATAAGGAGGGGGAAAACCTGCGTGACAGCGACTAGGGGAGAGGAGTGAGAGCAACAACTCTGCAGACACCATTGGCAGTGAAGAAGAAGGGGGTGGAGGTGCTCCAGGTGCCAGAACAGAAATTCACCTGCAGCCTGTGGTGAAGATCATGGTGAGGCAGGTTGTCTCACTGCAGCCCATGGAGGTTACGGTGGAGCAGATACCCACCTGCATCTGTGTGAAAGGCCCCATACTAGAGCAGGTGGATGCCTCAAAGGAGGCTGTGACCCCATGGGAAGCTCATGCTACAAGAGGCTCCTGGCAAGACCTGTTGGGGGGAAGACGTTTTAAGATTTCATTTTTATTTCTCATTACCCTACTCTGACTTCTAATTGGCAATATGTTAAATTAATTTCCCTGAGTTGAGCGTGGTTTACCCATGAAGGTAATTGCTGGGTGATCTTCCTGTCCTTATCTCAAACCACAAGCCTTTTATTATATTTTCTCTTCCCTGTCCACCTGAGTAGGGGGAGTGATAGATTTGCTTTGGTGGGTACCTGTTGTCCAGCCAGAGTCAAGCCCCACCACATATAGATTGATTGTCCACCAAACATGTTCAACAAACTACTGCATGATATTAACAGAGTGTCTCCCTGGACAAGGAAAGTCAGCCTCGAGGATGAAGAAACAGGCTAGAGCCTGACTTTAGCTGTAATACTCAAGCATACCAAGCACCCTAAAACTGTATCATAAATTCTGGCAAACAAAGACATCTTGGCTTAGGTTTTGGTGACACAGGAGTCAAAGCCAATAAACTAACAGATTGCAATATTTCAAATCTTATGACTAGTTAACAGAGAATCATGAAGAAAACACTGCCCCGTGACTCAAGAGCAAAACCAAACTTTACGGGAAATGATGCTGATAGAACAGGAACCGAAAGAGAACAAACAGCAGCAGCACATTATATATTTTCTTTAAAGTAAATGATTGCTATCATTGTACAAACAGCAAAAGCAAACCTAGCATCTCAGAGGTCCTTTCCAACAATGATGGTTCTGTAATCTAGTGAGACTGGCAGTAAGGGCTGGTAGGTACTACAGTGAACCATCAAGCTACAGTCAAGCCAGATTACATGTACAGATTACATGAAGTGACATCAAAGAGCCAGTAGCCAATTAAATGGGTCAGATCTCTGTTTTATGCTATGAACTCTGTACGCCACGAACATGCACAGCCAGTGCTGCAGCCTCCATGAGGAAGCACTGGGGAATTAAAGTTCCAATGCAACCTTAGCAAAACTAAACAGTTGATGAGATTTCAGTATATTGTATATCCCAAATGAGGATAGATTCAATCCCCAAGTGGCATCTGGTAGTAATACTGTACTATAGCAAATAAAACAGTAATAATAATTTACATTTCTACATACTCTCCTTTAAGGCATCTGAAACTGGCTACTGTCAGGGAACAGATGTAGGACTAAATGGCACATGTCCAATATAGATGAAAAACCTGATTCCCTACTGCTACACTTATATGAGGAGGAAAAAAAACAAAGAAGGAGAAATGAGGAAAACCAGCTTTAACTGTAGCTTTTAACTGTAATATTTATGTAGATACAGGCAGACCCCAGTAATTTATACTAGGGCCTCATTATCAAAAGCCTAAATTGCACAGAACAGCGAAATTAAGCCAAGCAGATCACAGAATACAACTATGTACAACTTCTGTAAGTTGGTCTGTATCTTGACTTAGGTGAGACTATCCCCAGAGCTAGTCTAGTCTCTACCAGTTGTCAATCACTATTAAGAATTTCAGAAATTCAAATAATTTCTCCATGCCCGTCACGTTTTAGTCAGAGAAGGCAGGTGCTTGCATGGTAACTGGAAAATATCTTCAGAAAATATGCTCCCAAGGAAGGATGTAAAGCTACTGAATGTATAGCCACTTTACGTTGCCAAAGCAGTTCATAGTGACACAAGTCACTATGTGACTTCCCAGGCAAAAAGAAACCTACTGAAGAGAAAGCTGAGGTTTTCAGTCAAGAAAGCCCAGAGTCAAGTTTACAGCTTGCAACCTAGAACTCCTGGAGTACTAACACAATCCACATAAGTCAAAAAAAGAAGAGGCTGTCTTCACAGGAGAGAGAAAAACATCCCAAGTCTGTACCATTTGATTTATACTTGCAAGGGAAAGCTGAGCCAGTTATATGTGTAAACAGGGGTTGAGCTGATGTGTTGCTTTTCTCCTCTTCCATTCTGGGAAATGACTGTGGGTGATCCCTCTTCTTTACCTCCCACTGTCTTTTCCTCCTCCACCAGAAGAAAAAAAAAAATTAAAAAAAATCTGCTTGCCAGTAGACAGTGTGAATACCAGCTGAAACACCTGCATGCCAGATACATACAGCTGTCCTCTCCCATGTCTCTTGCTGACAAGGCATCTGTGCTGCACACCACACACACCAGTTTGAATGCTGTAGGTAAGCAGCCTTTCAGTATTATTATTTCCACTGCTCTTGTACAGTTGTCTTTACCATCCCCCGTAGCCTGAAGAGGGGAACTTCTCTACAATGTATAGCATCCCAGCAAAAATGCTCTGTACAACTCAAAGCAATGACTTTTCAAATTCTCTTATGGTACAATCACCACATCATTCTAGTGTTGGATTACAGGGCAGCACAAAGCCAGAGTCCTCCTCTAAACAGGAAATACAAACATTTATAAGGTTAAAAACAGGCCTAATCCTCTACTACAGAACCCCCTCACTCCATTTTCACAAATTTCTGTGTTTAGATAACAGCACCACTGCTGACTTCTTCACATATTTTTCTTCCTGATTGTGCAAGAATCAGAAATAAACTAAGTACAGCAGGAAGTCTTCCACCTTGAGTTTTCCAACCTTATTTCAGACATCCCAGAAAACTGGCCAGGAAGGATAAACGTCAAACCAGAATCAAGCAAAAATTTTAAATCTCTGTGTCTTAAGATTCGGAAATAGAACTGTCTAAATAACTTCTTTCAATTCCCATCTAAAGGGAGAAGTATTTTTAAAAGCTGTTTCAGATCAACAACCTATTTTCAGGGGAGTCGTTTGACAAGATAAAACCAATTATTTGGAATTCATTAAAATAAAATTATTACTACACATACACAAGATTGTTTCAAAATGCAAGATTGAAATAGATTCTTTTAATACATATAAAATAATATCCTTGGACTTATTCAATAAAATAATTTTTCACTAATTAACCCTATCTGCCTACATATGTCATATCTTTCATTTAACGTCCAAATTTGGCTTTCTGTAAATGCAAATGTTGCATGATTTTTTCCCCCAGTAATACTTATAGTCAGAAATGGCCTGAATTTCAGAACTGCAAAACAAACACTTGCAGCAGTCTTACACTTTAGTTCCTTCTGTTCTGTGGGTTCTTAGCATTTATAGAAAGTGATGGCCGTGTGCAGAAATACGGTTTAAGATTCCAACATTTGTCATCTAGATTTAAAACTTTGGCTACGAGACAAAAGTCTACAAGACTGTGAGACAAAATGCAAAAACATACACATAAAGTATTGTTATTTACATAAAATCTGTTAAATTTTGAATTTTTTCTCATTTTCCAAAGCTTAGTTAAGAAAATGGCCACTTTTGCTTTGTCAGATATTTGATACTAAAAGGACATGATGATTTTGGTTTCTCTACATGCTTGCCACTAATTCAATAACTACAATAAATGCTAAAAACAAATCTTGCTTTCAGTTATACTTAATTGCCTTATACTTACTGAAGCTAACCAAGAGGAACTACAGGAGGAATGAAAGAATATATATATATAACTATGGGAGGATGGAAAGACTCTGGAATGTCAGTTCATAGAGCTTTGTATTTTTTTCTTTGTTTTGCTCTTTTCCTTCTAGATTTTTTTTAAGGTGAGCTCAACATTTTCAGATAACAAAGTACATTTTTCAGCAAAAAAAAAACAAATAAACCCCCTAGCAAAGTGTTTGCAATTAATTCTTAATATTCCACTGGTTTTCATACATAGCATGAAGAAAAGATATGAGTGCTGGGAAAGCAGAATTTCTGAATAGGTTTTGAAGACTACAAAAACCTTAATTTTTTCTCTCAATATCAGGCAAACAGAGTACCTTAACCTCCCCATAAAACTCAGGAAAATCAAGTAAAACTAGTGGCAGTGTTGCGATGATGAAACAGACTGATTTCAATTACTTCCCAATGAAGAATATGTGTTTTTGCCATTCTCTTGAGTAAGGACAGAGGCAAACTCCTAATCTAGCCCAGAGTTTCATCCTTTAAATCAGAGACAGCAGTGTAACTAGTCTCAAGCAATGATGCTTAAATATTGTCCAAACCTGTTTTCCTTTATAGTTCTAAGCAATACATAAAGCCAAACAGTATTAGAAAGTCATGTTAATATGAAGAAAAGTAGAAGATGGGAAAATGTAAACAATAAGCCCCATAAAACCCATGAACAAACCAGTGCATTTTGAATTGCTCTTTGGTAACTGATGAAAAAAAGTGTTATGAGGCAAATCCTTCACTGGGTCACTCACTGGGGAGACTGGTAAAAATAAATTGCACAGCTCTAATTTTCCTAGCAGCTTCCATGCTATTCTTTGAAACTGAGTAAGAAACCCTTGGCCTAATCCCAAGAGCCAATCTATAGTAAATAGTGCACACTTAATGCCTAAGTTCCTTTTTAGCACCATTCAGACAGTGACTTCAGCCACACAGCTTAGTCATAGCAGACATTTTTGTGGTGAAAGCATTAAACCCACATGCAGCTCTCTTTCTGTGGCCACTGGGGGTCATGCTCCTTTCCCATTAGCTGAATAAATCATAAAGTCTGCACAGACCACACAAGAAGCAAGGCTAGCAAGCCACAGGCAGTGCCTACAGCCTGCTATTTCTTTTCAGAATTAAAAAAAAAAAAAAAGGACAAAAAAAAAAAACAGGAGAGAATCACAGCAAAACAGCCTAGCTTTAACAAATTATTTGCTTTTTTTTTTTTTAATTTGATCTCTTTGAAGTCCACAGAGATTTGTTTGTTTGTCTGTCTTTTAACCCAAGCAGCTACAGTGAAGAAGAGAAGCAGAGAAAAAATAAAAAGTACTGCATGTAATTCCTTTGTCCTGTGCTGCAACAGCAGAAGGTAAAAAATTTTGTTAGTCTGTTAAAAAATAGAAGCTGTCATACAGGAGCTCATTGGATACCTACAGAAAACAAAACAGATGTTGATAAATAATACATAATAAAGGAGTGACAAGGAATCAAAATAGTGTATAATATTTTTCACATCAAATGATTTATTCTGCCAATGAAAATGACAGTAACTGAACGAGGTCTGGAAGTCTCGAGGTTGGTTCAAGTTCCCATCAATCAGGAAACAAGATAAGAAGGAATTTTAAACACAGCCATTAGCATGCAGCTAATGAACATGAAGAAGATATGCACAGCTCATTATGCTAAGGAGCATTTCTTTAAAATGTACCAAGCCCTGAAATATTTTAAAAAGTGCACTGAACTTTAGAGAGACTTTACATAACAGCTTGATTGGCAACTAGAACATGCCCCATTTCTCAAAGAACCCAGATGGGGCA
>VXBJ01000966.1:1005573-1008073 GCA_013400055.1 Nycticryphes semicollaris
GGGCAGGCTGGGGGGGATGGGGGTGGGGTGTGTGTGGGGGTGTGTGTGTGTGTGTGTGCGTGTGTAAGGGTAGCTTTTCAAACTATGTTCTGTTCTATGATCCCGTCTAGATCATTTGGACATGCAGTGTTTTAGAAAATAACATTTACATGCTTCACTGTCTACATGCTGAAAAACTTTTTCAAGCAGCAAGGACAGCTGAATCAAAGATTGCTGGGTCTATTTATGCACTGTCAGCTGAACCTTTGTTTGCTATCCTATTTTATGTTGGCATTTTTGGTGCAATCTAGGGTATTTTTTCCGCACAACAAAAAACCACACTAGAAAAAAAAAAGAACATAAAAACAAATAAAAAAAATCCCAAAAGACAACAGAACCAAAAAAAAAAAAGGAGGAAATAAAAGAAAGCAAGCACCAGCTAGGGTCAGATAGGCTTAGACCAGAGTTTTGAAAGCTCTTTCAATCAGCTCTACCAGTAATCCTATATCCTTACCTGCAATATAACTCACTCTTTAGCTATTATAGTCCTCCTGAGCAAAGACAGATAATCATGTTGAATTGTGACAAATTATATGGTGGTTTTGAGACGTGAGCAAGCACTCACAAGGGAGTAGGGCAAGACCACTTAAATCCATTTCATTTGTGACTTAATATTGTGGGCTAAAACTTGTGTGACCTTTGCCAAAGACATCTCATATACGTGCAGGAGAAAAATCAAATCCCAAGTCTCAAAAGATTCCTAGCAATAAGATATACAGTTTCTGACAGGTCACCCAAGGCACAGCCTGAATTTTATCATGGAATTCCTACTGATGGATTAAGTACCACTTTAACCAGAATAATAATAAATAAAAATCTCTCCATGGAAAAATGTAGAACTGTGTCAAATTTAGGATTTCAGTCATTCCAGTGGAACCAGCTAACTTTTAACATCTTCATACATGTATTTTCCACACAAGTAGAAGTATTAGACATTCTTAGACAGCTCATATAGAGCATCCTTCCTGAAACCGGAGTGCTCAAAAAATCTTTAATACTTGAGATTTCAAACTGATGCAGTTACTAAAAGAAGCTGGGTGAAGCACAACTCCCTTCTGGCCATTGTAAGTCAAATTTTTAACCTTTTCCTCAGGCAAAACTTGTGTTGATCTCACTGGGAGATTTGCTCGAGTCAGAACAGCAATATTAAACTCCACTAGCAGCAAGAACCAAGGATACCACTTCAATAATTTTAAAATGAAAAACATATAAATATACTCAGTTTGTCCAAATGTGTATGAACATTAGGAACATAAAACATTTCATAGGCCTGTGTAATACAAGGGTAGCTACAAATTCAAACTTGGCTACTTTCAAAGCACCCTTACTTGTAATGAGCAAACACAATGAAAATATTCTGAGGCCAAATCCTCTTTCCAGCATCTGGCATGGGTACATGCTCTCCAAAACCTGGCATGAACCCACAATAGGGTAACGCAATATGTGTAAGGGAAGGGAAGAAAGGCTTTCTCAAGGCCAGCAGAAGGAAACTTAGAAGGTTCAGGTGAGGGAGAAAAGGCCAATCTTTCCCTCTCACTTTCCCCCTCTGCCAAAGTGCCATACTAAGGAAAGAACAAATATAGATCAATCAAAGCTTTCAACTGAATTTAGTTCTGCTGTTTCCAGAATATAGAAATTCTCATGCATTTTTGCTTTTCTGCAAATAAAGAGATGGGGAAATGGTTTAATCTTTAACAGTATGTACTCCCAGCAATATAATACCAGGTCTCTGTCCTCAGATGATGAGAAAATAGACAAACATTTGAGATAGAAAGGGTTACAGCATACACCAACCAGCACAATCAAATTGATTCCCACTGTATACCATTATTCCTACCTTTGCAAATTAACTTAAGATTCGGGATGTTTAAAAAGAGTAGTAGTATCTGTCAACTTATTCTCCACTGGTTTCTTTTGTACAAGTGAGTACCATCAAGAGCAAAACGCAATTATACAAATCCTAGGAGGCAGAAGATTTCGTGAGTAAATACGGGGTCTTCCATCCTCACTGATCAAATGCCATGAACAGCATAAGTGCATTAAAAACTCACAATCTTCATGCACTGGAAACCAGCAATGCAGCCTATAAAAATTCTAAGCATCTTCCATACCAGTAAAGTCTGAGAGCTGGACCTTTACTAGAGAAGAGAAGGCTCAGGGTGTGGGTGTGTGTGTCTTACCTACGTATATAAATACCTGATGGGAGAGTGCAAAGAAGATGGAGCCAGGCTCTTTACAGTAGTGCTCGGTGATAGGACAATGGGCGATGCTGAAATGCAAGAGGTTCCCTCTTAACATCAGGAAACACGTTTTTACTGGGAGGGTGATGGAGCACTGGCACAGGTTGCCAAGGGAGGTTGTGGAGTCTTCCTCCTTGGAGATATTCAAAAGATGTCTGGACAGGGGCTCTGCCAACTGGCTGTAGGTGACCCTGCTTAAGCCTTGGGTTGGATCACATGCC
>VXBJ01000966.1:1013073-1095811 GCA_013400055.1 Nycticryphes semicollaris
GTCTCTTTTTGTTCTGGTTTGCAGTTCTGTTGTCTGCACGACTGACATAAAAGAGACCTATTTTGAAAACAGCAATGCGGGTTTAAAGTATGTTCTGTTACCTTAAGGACAAAGTGGCAAACTGTTTCAGGACACAGAATCATAGAATCATTTAGGTCGGAAAAGACCTTTAAGAAGGTCAGTGTGTTCTGTACAGATAGGCACACTTTTTTCATTCTGAGACAAAAATCATTACCCGGTAAATTAAATTTCCCTTCTTTTCCCAAAATGTGTTGCAATTCTTGATTAAGAAAAAGAAGTAGAGTGTATGCACGTGACGCGAGCCTTGTACTTTAATATAGTAAGCAAACCTTTAGACTATTTACAGACCACCCTGTTAAAGAATGTCAGCAAACTCAGTGAAGATGCTCTTTCTAGTGCTTTGATGTTAAAAGGAAAATCAAAAGCAGTAGGTTTTGGCTATATATGGTAACAGTGCAAGGTGTGATTTTGATCTTTATTCAGACATGCAAGAAAAAAAAAAAAAGCAGAAATATAATTGAAATTTAGGTAGAACTTAGGCAATCATGAAAAGGCTATTCAGCTACCACCAAATATAATTAAAGTCTATAAGTACCTCGGGTTTAATTTTTAAGAGTCCTGAGTGCCTTCATTGCTGCTTTCATTCTTGCCTTTAAACACGCCAGTTACCACAGGGCAGAGCCATTCACACCTTAGTTCCTGCCTAACCACTGCCATCCCGAGGATCTCTGACAATTCTAGATCAGGTTCCAGAAACAATGCAACTACAGCTTTTTTTTCTTTCTTTCTTTCTTTTTTTTTTTAAGATACTGCGCAGGGTTAGGCTGCCACCTTTTATTAATAGTTCAGCACTTGCAGAATCCTTCATATAGGAAGGCAGTAGTTTCAGCTCCATCCTCTGCCTAAAAGCATTCAAATCCTGATTGCTCACTTGCAAGGGAAGTAACCCTTGCAGGATGGAAAAGAAAGGCACATGTATGTGTGGACAGCTGAAGCTGGTTTTGAACACTCAAGGTGTCAAGGTTGCTGTTCTAAGACTAAATCACAACAGGAAAAGGTGAGGAACTGGAGTTTTGACTCATGCTTCAATAATAGTGTATATAATTTACATGGAAAAAAAATTAATGGATACATGAACGGATGACTCTAGCACTGGTAAGGTCCTAGGTCTCCTACTGCTTGACTGAAGGCTTCTCCACCAAGTCTGAAAACTGTGTTCTTACTTGCTTCAAGCAGTTCATCTATAGTAGCTAAGATTCAAAAGAAAAGTTAGTGTCCCTTTATCACCCTAAGCCAAGTATGGTCCACAGTAATTCATTGGAGAGGATAGGTTTGTGTCCTCTAAAGTGGAAGAAGGACGCTGTACTTCCCATGCATAGTGTGTGAGCACTAATAATAGACACTTAATTGTTTTGGAGGTGTTCACGGCCACTGGATAATTTAAAAAAAAACAAATCTGAAAAAACTCCCACTAACTTAACTTGATTCAGTGAAGACTTAGGAAGTTACACCGGGAGACAAAAAGTGATTACTTCTCAAACAACTTAAGGCAGGATTCGGCATTCACCTCTGCCTTCACCATTCTCTACTGAATAAATTGATGCTCAGTGGCTCTGGTGCCTTCCAAGGCCTTTCCTTCCTTATACATAATATTACTGTTCTAAGTCTACTCTGCTGGCCGCTTACATAAAACTACACAATGCAGAAATCAGAATGGCAGTATGAAGCAGTGAGCTCTGGCCCCTTTTTAGATCTGGCCCTTAGTGTGGAATGACAATTGCTTGTACCTTAGTATCTGTGGGTTTTTTCAAAACATAGCACATCCTGTTTAGATTTGCAAGTGCCAAGCTATCATTCACTATATATTTCCTGGTTTTAGCACTACTTGAAGGTCTTTTTTTCCTAATGAATAGTATCCTGAATAGGAGAGGAAGAAAAGCGTAAAGTGAAGCTAGTTCTTTTCCTTTCAAATTAATCAAACTAGTCAAATTGGGTTTTTTCTTCTTTTTTAATTCTTGCTAAAAAGATTATGCTATTTGCTCAATGTTGTACTATGCAACATGCTAATTTAAACTATATTGATTACAAACCTGATTTACATAGCTTTCTAAACGTATAATAGCTCTTGTTCTAAAGGAAGTAATGGGGATGTCAAGAATCCAAACAGAAGTGATTCTTTTGTAGTTGGTATGAAGCATAAAACAAAGAATTCTGCAATAATCTGCACTAGTTTGGGAGTGCCTCTAAAACGCACACAAGACTGCAGATTCCAAAATAGGATCTTGATCCAAATCCCAGTGAGAAAGACCCCTGATCACACATGGCAAATTCGGCAGGTTTTGAATCAGGTCCTACTATCTTTACAGTGATTTGAATGTTCTTTACCATGTTGACAGAAGATTACAAGAATACCCAGGTAAATCATTAGAAACACTTATTTCTGGGACCAGTAAAGTCACTGTAAGTTCTACTAACCTGAAAAATATATTTATGTGAAAACTTTTTTTTCCATAGCTTCAGCACTATAATCACTGAAGTTCCTGAGTCAACATTTTCATAGCACTGTTTGACTAATGAATCAATGTATCGATGACATATACAAAAAGGGTTATTTTATAGAAGAATTCCTACATTATATGGCTGTTTTCCTTTGAAGAATTCCAAATAAAATATAACTATTTATAAGATCTTATTTTAGAAGTGGAGATACTAAAGAATAGGGAGAAACCAATTTTCTTAGCATCGCAAAGCAAGGCAGGAGCAGGTTATTAGGCCACAGCAAACCACTGCAATCGTTCTGTCTGATCCCATGAATAACACCAGTTAAGGACTCTTGAGTTTATCTCATTTAAAATAAAACATAACTTCTAGAAATAAACAGATGAAAGTAATAAATAAAAGTATAATTTTAAAAAGTTCTGTGACAGATAATCTATCACAACTGTTCTGTTTGTGCACTATTCCAAAGGTTAATTATCTTCTCTCCTCAAAATAACACCTTAGTTGAAGTCAAAATTTTTCTAGCCAAGCTATCAGTTGCACTGAGTTACAAATGCCTGCTAAAATGACGAGCTCTTTATTAGAAGATTTCTGTTCCACATATACATACTTATATGGATGAAAAGGCAAGAATAGAATTTCAGTTTTCCATCTGATTGGCAATAAGCCACTGTCGCTACAGTCCCCCAGGACATACTCCCACAACTATATCTAACTATAGTTTTACATTTACTTTTGAATAATACATCAAACATATTACTTTGGTATAAAATTTATTACATATGGAAAGTGCAATGTATCTTTGCAGCAAACTAATTTGGATTGTACTGAAGTTATAAGGGAATAAAAAAAAGGCATCTTACTGGAACATCTTTGTGGACCTTTATCTTGATCAATTTGTTTTCCTTAAATCATTGCCAAACTCTTCACTATTTATTATTATGTGGACTACATAATTCTGCCATTTAATTAAAAAAAAAAAAAAAATCAAAACTTCCAGTATTCAGTTGTGCTATAGCCTAACTCTATAAAAAAAATTAAAATATAAAATTCTATAGCAAATCTCTGGCCTATATAGGTTAGTATATAACATGAAACTAAGATGTCTCATTGCAACTTCTGTTCCAGCCTCACTCCTCCCCTTAGAGGTGGCTAGAGGTAGACCATTAAGTCTGATCAGTCCCAACTGATATAAGTTCCACAGATCCACCAATGCTACATGTTAATGTTAATGATAGCATTAGTCTAAAAAGCAAAATTCAAAATTTCTGCCTGTAAATGAATAAAGCAAGTTCACATTGTACATTAACATTGGATCAATTTACTTAATGAAAACATATTGCTGTAGTTTGTATGTTTTCTGAAAAAAGTTTTTTTCCTAAAAGCTGTAAAGCAGAGATTATCCTGGTTTGCAACAGAGAAGAGAGTAATTTTATATTTTAATCTATCTTTTTCAAATTTTTCTGAAGTGCTCTTCAGCTCAGGAAAACACAGAGGAAACAACAAATGTCCAGGAACTCGGTCTGCAATTTACCTCAAGAAATCCAATACATATACTAGTTGAATTATAATTTATTGTGTACTTCTCACATTTACAACTACTTTTGCTTGTAAAGGCATAAATGGTCCATTGCTTCCAAAATTAGGAAAACAAGGGATTAAATATAACACGAACAGTGTCTAGGACCATTTGGTGTTCTGCCAGCTCTTATTCTAAATGCTTAACATGATACAGACTACTTAAGGATACTTATTTAAAGTACACAGTCACCTTACTGAAATCAGGTTAGAATTATACATAAGTTGCATTCCACCCGGAGAAAAAGATTTATAAAAGTGAAAACAAGATCATGTTTCTCCAGTTAGCCTCTTTTCAACTCTGTAGGTCTAGATGATATCAAGATGCTTTGGAGAGAACGAAGCGCTCCAGCTGAATATCTGGTAAGGTATTTGTTTTATCAAAATCTGCACACATAAAATGATTTGAAACTTCACCACCCAGAACAAATATCTACGTCCTTACGGGTTTGTTTTTCTTTGTTTTAATTTTCTAAGAGTAATAAAGACCTTGGGGCAGGGCATTTCCTTTGGATTAATGACTGGCTGGGGTTAATGGCCAGGAGCTGTTCTTTGGGCCATCAACTCCTCTCAGCCGGTCATTAATCCCCAGGAAATGCAGTGTGCCTCAATCATTATTGCTTAATTTCAGTGCAAACAAACTACTGTGGCAGGCAGCATGCTGTATGCTATCCCTTAAACACAAGCCATGCAGATTCAGTTAATTTAATCAATTGTTTACACAATGGTCTATTTTCTGTACCAAAAGGAAATCACAGATATTTTGACTGTTCTATGAAATCTGTTGGTTGGTCTCATGATCATTTGATAGACCAGACTGTTTCTGCATGAGCTACTCTGCTTGTCACTTACATTGTCATTATTACTAACCATAAGCTGGATGGCCACTGCTCACTTTATTTCCTGGCAAAGTTCAGATAAATGCCCAAAACACTAGCTGCAAAACGCATTTTCCAATGACAGTGTTACCTACACATGCACACACCTCATCTTAAGTTGGGGGTTATTAAATTTTACAGGATACCTCATTTGATACATCCTGACATTTACTGTACCATTTCAGGCATGCCATAGAGTTATTAAATTATCAACAGTAAAATATAACATGGACTTTCTCCAGGCTTGTGCTATACAAATATTTACTAGAGCACAGAACTTTGTTATATTTCTCTAGTCTACTTGATAATCCCCTGATTAGACATCCACATGCTTGGTGGAGCCAAAGAAAAACTGTAAATGGTCAAAGGCAACGCAGCATATTTGTTTTTAAAGGCTAACTTTACAATAGTGTGACTTAAGAAAACTATTTAATCAAACTGGCCAACCTCATTGATTTCTCAGCTTTGAGATTGTAACAAAAGGATTCAAAGAAGCTATTAGTGGTAACTGAAAGCCACTTTTACTACAGCTTTAAAAGCTGAAAAAAATTAGGAATGTAGATACCGCTAACTAATTGAGGCACTTATCCTCTGCCTTTCATGTGAAAAACTGAGTTCAAAATTCAAAATATAGACAATAGGTAGGTGCTTATGGTCAAAAGCATTTATTCTTTTCCAAACATTTACTCTTAATTCAAATACTAGTACAAGGACAATGCCTCTCTGAAATATCTAGAATGGAATAAATGGAATAAATGCAATTTAAATTACCATTTTCAAGTACCTGGTGTATTCTTCACAGTTAGATGCGTTTACCATGCATGAAACTCCTCTGTGGTATCGAAGTAAGTGTCTACCACCTCTTTCCTAGGCACCTCAGTGACTGTTTCTCTGAATCCAAGAGAGAGTGGATTAAGCTGTGAAGAAAGCAACAGAGAAAGATGTTGGGTAAAAAAAAATCTTTATCATCACCATCTTTTTGACTGGGCAGAATTTAAGGTACAAAATCTAAACAGATATCTAGGCTGCATTTCCAAACAAGTTTACCCACCTCACATGAGCAATATGAGTTCCCAGAGAAGATGCAGGAAGCTGTGTATATTCTATTACTATATTCTATTCTATTACTAGCACTATATTCTATTACTACTACTCTGCTAGAAGGTATTGAAACTCTGACAGTGTGCAGCATATGCATGAGGGGCCTGGGCTGAAATGCTACTGATAAACGAGTTAAAGGTAGCAGGGCAGGGAGGGCTCTTGCAGAGTATCTTTTGACAATGCCCTTTCTTTTCTCCCCTGAAAGACAGAGTATGTCTAAAGTTGGCTTTTATATGGGTCTGCAGTTTAGGAGGTTGTATCAGGTAATTCTGTTCTTTCAGATGTTAATACATGCGGGAGAAAACCAACTCCACAAAGGGTTGCCCTATTTGTCTAGACTAAAATACAGTAATAGGAACACGCAAACACTCCTACATAAATACAGTTTGATATATACAATATTGAAGAAGGTCGCCAAGTTGAAAAGGTATGATAGAGCCCAAAGCAAAGAGCTTTGTTAAGATTGTAGGAAAAGAAAAAGCCCCAAATATATTTCAGATCCAAATATGGCATTTTAATCTAAAAAATATGAACAATTGGTTGAGTGAAGTCACCCAGTCATTCTAAGCATACAGATGTCAGGTATGGAAAAACACTATTGCACTTTGATTCTCTGAACAAGAATTTCCAGTCTTTTCCTGCATGTTTTTGCTTTCAAGTATAAGCAGACCACATTCATTAAAACCAGATGCTACTGTCTCTTTGCTCCATTTCAGTTATCAATATGATGTTTGAAAGATTCAAAACATTTTAATAAAAATTTGACTGTGTTGTGATCACATCAGGCGAGGCCAGGTTAAGATGCCAAATTCCATAGGCTTTTTTGCAAAGAGAAAAGAAAAATCCAGATAATTCAAACTGTACTCCCTGCTCTTCTTTAAAACAGTTTTAAAATTACTTGTGCATTCCAGAGCAAAAAGCAAACAAATAAAAAAATCATCAAACCCAAACAAAAGCTAAAACCCTAGGTAATAAGAAAACATATGTCATCTGACAACACACCCTGGGGACTCTCTGTCAGCTGGATGGAGTACCAGCCATGCTTTTTTCCCTGTTTTCTTCTACTGTGGGAGGCCTCAGAGGAGGAAAATACAGAATACATCTACTTTGACTTTGCTTTCGCTTCACTGGTGAGTGTTATTCTAAGGGGGTCTATTCTTTGCTTCCCGCATGTTACTCCAATAGCTGAAATGGAGATAGTCCAGAAAAATCATGTGTTCAAAGCCTGGATGCTCAGTTCGCAACTCAAGCCCATTCTCATACTCTGAGATCTACTAGGCTCCAGGGTTTATGCCAAAGTTCAGAAATCATTGCTCTAATTTAGGTTATTATCATTATGGGAGCTTTTAATGGATTAGTGTTCTACATTTTCCTTGTTTAGGCAGATACGCACAGTATGGAGCTTGGCATTGCTTCGAGCTGCTACGTTCATTTCTCAGATTTCTTACAATTTACCAGATAACAGCTACAATATTATTCTCAAACATTCCACTGCTGGCAGTTGTTAGATATGACTCCGTTGCCTGTTCAGATCCTATTACCTTTTGATTCATTGATTTTTCCTCTCTTTGTTGCTGCTTTCTCTACAGAACAGATCTTCTTCCTAATTATGTTACAGAATGGCTCCATCATTTCGGTCACATATAGTGTTTCCTTTTATTAAAAAGTATCCATATTTGCAAGAAGATACTGTCCTCCCTCAATACCTCGTAATAAATTGCAGAATCCATCCTACATTGTGAATACCCGCTTCCATCACAGAACAGCTCTAGAGAAAGACTGTCTTGGTTCAAGTGATAACAGCTGAGTCTTGACATGAGAGAATTAAGCAGCTAAAATACTTGCTTACCCAGGCCAGAATTTCACTCCCGAACTGGAATAAAAACAGGGTAAGGATGGGATTGAGGCATACTTATGTGAGAAAAATTGCAAATACGTCCTGAAAGTTCTAATTCTTCAAATGGTATATCTATTTCACTTTCCTATTTCTAAAATAATACATAATACAAATTTCAGTGAGACTATGAGTAGCTGGATATTTGACTAACAGGTAATGATCTGCTGTTGTTTTTATTTTAGCCTATTTTTAAAACAAACCCAATTGATTGAGACAAGAATAAACAGGCAGTGACGTGAGTAACTTTAATGATCCTTTGTATGAGAAAGATATAATTGGCTTAAAATTACTAAACTTCATAAAGGTACATGACTTCAAAAGCATATGTTAGGAAAGCTCCCTTTGATACATCCAAATATACTTTATACATTCATATGCTTCAGATTTCAAAATACTTAAGCACACATATGTCAAAATGAATGGGAATACAATGCAGCTCTTAAATAAGTAATACATTGTTAAAGAAGTGCTCTGTTTCAGTCTTCTACAGGCCTCATTTTAGATAATCCATTTTGAGGATATCAAACGTCCCCATCCTCCAAAAAAAGACTATGAGAAACATAACCCTGATAGACAATCCTGACAGATTCCAAAATTTTACCGATGAGCACTGATAATTCACCAATCTTTATTCCACAGGTCACAAAAATTCTGTGCAGTTCTACCCTCTCATCATTTTTACCTACCAAACTACCGTTACATGCTCTTAAAGCAGAAGATCCTATCTGTACAGTTGCAAACTGGAGGGTCCCGTTGTGACTATGATTCAGATGAAAAATAGCTTATGTGATTGCAAACATATAAAGAAGCATTATGTAGGATAATCTCTATTTTGATGTGATCCACACTAAAAATTATTTGGAACCTTGAGGGAGGAGAATGTAACACAAGTTGTAAGCACTTTCAGGCAGGCTAGATTAGACTTTGTAAATAAAGACAGTTTGAAAAAAACAGATTTTCAAAGAAAAACTGAATGACTTTCCATTAGTTCACCATTTTGTAGTACAACGGCTATTCTTGTGTCTACAAAAAATTGCTGCCAATTTCTGTTTTATTTTCTGACATTTAAACTAAAGCCGAGATACTGGTACATTTTAGTTCTCCCAACCATGACACCCTTTTTCCAGCTGTAAATTTTGCCATTCTGTCTCACACGCCATGCCTTCAGGGTGTGGCCACTCTTACTTGGAAACCTTCATTTCTCAGATTAACTCAGATGATTTATATAGCACTGAAGACACAGTTGACTAAATAAGAGAGATGAAGAAAATCACATTGTTGGGCCACCATGTCGGTTAAAAGAGTGGCTAAATTAAAACAATTTCTCTTACAAAATTGTCCTGTTTACCTTGTAAAACCTGAGACAGTCACAGACATATCTACCCAGTGAATCTTGTTCTAACGTCTTCTTTTCTGTTGGGGTTTTTGGCATTTTTAAAACTTTACCTACAGTCTCTTCAGGCCATCTGCACTGTAGTTTGTATTTCCTCAGATCACATGCTACATATATTTGAAACGCAAGGAATTACAAGGGATGACAACTGCAAAGGAATGCTATCTGTTGCAGCTACACCAGGTACTACTCTCTGTATCCTTCTCTTCCTGAGACATCATGCACATTGTCTCATCTGATACTTGTGGAACTTAACAATTCAGTAATTGTAGTGCACAAAGGAAGTTGGCAGTTATGTGGCTCCTTGAAATTTTGGGGTATTTTCTAAAATAAATTGATGGCTTGTGCCAGCAATCATGACTAATGGAATTTTAAAAGCTCAAGGAATTTACATTTCTCTTGTCTAAGGATCAATTCTTAGTTGTAACTAAGGTAGTAACTCTACCTAGAATATTGAGTTACTAAAAGCAGGAGTAAAATATGCCACCAGCAATGCTTCTTTAATTTCCTCCTACTGTAACCACTGACACATATAAGGAAAAGCCCACCTACCGATAAATTGGCAACTCATTGCTAGACAGCAACAGATGAGTAAAAAATAAAGTGATGAGGCTGGGATTTTTTGACACCATTAATGCCTTTCCTTGTCTCGTGTCATGAAGCATCTGCTACATTGTATGGTGCTATGTGGAGGCTAATGACCCTTTAGGTCCCCTGGCAAGTTCCTCTTGACAACAAAGCGTAAATGGCTCTTTAATACAGCCAATCCCCGTTGATACTAATCTTCTAAAGCCAACAAGTAGTACTGGGGTCTTCTTTAGCACGGCATCTTACCTCTTTGGGACTGCAGCAAAGGAGAGGACTTAAGTTAGTTGAAAAATTGTTTATGTAGGCTTTACACCTGAACAGTCATAACTCCCTCCGTTCTGTGGTCTGCTCTCAGACTGCTTGTGGGTGCAGCACATCTTGAATGCTGTACACAGGAAGGTGAATCAGAAACTGTGAATCAGAAAGTTTTCCAACTGAAGAAGTAAAGTAGGTATACCGAAATGAAAATAAGCTGAATTCTATGAAAGAAGTAAAAGTTAGCCTTGGAATTTTGTCATAGACTTGGCAATGAAATTAAAATTTCCTAAGTTTGTAAATTTTATGGCCTTAAAGTTTGTTTACTTTATCCAGTCAACTTTTTGATGCAAATGTCATTTGTATGAGCAAGGCACATGGAAGTTGGAGCTATCTTTAGAAAATGTCCCATGGGCTCTTTTTAAAACTTTGACAAAGATTCTGCTTTAAATCTCAGAGTACGCCTATAAAATAGGTTTATTAATATATGCATATAATCACTAATTATTTTAGTCTTGACAGGAGCATATGTAATTAAAGAACATGAGTCATAAAGGCAAAACATCATTAGACAGAAGAATCCAATTTAGGGACTCCATTAGCCTGCATGTTACAATACTGAGTGAACTTTATTTCACTTTCTTGAGCAGTATATGCCAAAGCAGTATATTCTGAAGCAGTATTTCAGTCAGAACAATAGTAAACATTAATAGGAAGTGTTCTCTTCCCTGTACTAAAGTAACATTATCTTTAGTAGAGTGCTGGATACTGTGTGAGGACTCCTTAAAGGCAAAAGCATTGCAGTTTACTCTTCAACCATTGTGGTGGAAATGCCTCTGGAAAGCATTTGTATCAAACTGACACAGGAGAATAAGTACAAAGAAAAAGATGGGTCATCGGTTGACACATTTCTGCTTCTCCAACAAACAATGCCAAAAAGGATATTGCACAGAATGTTAATTCCATTTCAGATCAACAGTTCATTGTAAAGGTTCAGTCTCTGAAACACTGTGTGTAAAACGCAAATAAGAGGATCTCTCTCCTGAGCAACATTCGTGTTATCTTTATGAGATTCGTGCAGCTACTGTAAAACATACATATGCATGTGTTTGGGTATTAATATCACCACACATCAGATTTACTGATTGTTTGGCTCAAATTTAATGTGGAGACCTTAGAGTATTCCAGAAAGTATCATACCTAGTAGAGCAGCTTGCTTAGCATTCCTGTGGAGGGGGCTCTAAACAGAAGGGCATGCCAGCGGTACTGTCATCACACTGCCTTCTAGAATGACAATGGTCCTGAGATATATGCAGCCACGCAACGTCTTTCTTGAAAACCTGCCTAAAGGGAGTACTTACAAAGCTGTGACAGTCACTCCTGCAGGTGCTTAGGCAAGAAAGGTAGTGTGGGACACTGCTCCGCTGCTAAAAATTCTCAATTAACCTAGAAAGACTAATAGCTTTCTTACGTCAGGAAAGGAAAACACTTGAACGCTTTCAAATTGTACACCACAACTGTGCAATTTGATTCCTTCAAGGAAAATCAGACTGAGGCTAAAGACATGCTTATATGAAAAGGAATACTTCCTTGCACTGTAGCATTTGTTTGCTATGTGTGAAAGGCAACTTGTCAAGTATGAAAATCTTTATGTTCCAGTGAATTATAGGAACTTTGATTTTGCCAAGCTATACCCATCCCAACACCTCTCTTCTTCAAATGCTGCACCATGCGGGGTGTTTTCAGTATATTGTATACAAGCACTGTATATTTTTTTTTAATATTTGAGAGACATCTCTTCACATGTTTAAATTGGTATCACTACTTGTTGCTTCTGCGTAAGATGGCAAGGTAGGTGGAACCTAATACAAAGTTATTTAAAAGAATTATATCAGTATTTTGGATTTATTGCCTTTATCACAGCCTATGTTGCAATGGAACATCTTCAGTATTATAGAACTATTCTTAGCCAAACTAACATTTAATATTCTCAGTTATTGTGGTTTTTTATAGTGATTAAGGACTGGAAATGCAGAAGGCATAAGCCTAGTTATTAACAGGTTCAAAATAATTGTCCATTAAAGCCTGGGTTTGTGGCATTTGAAGAATTCATTAGAATATACAGTATCCAGTAAAAACAGATGGGAGTGAATTCAGATTTGGAGAAGACTTAAGCCAGAAAAAAAAATATTCATCACTCAGAGTCATTTTAGAATGAAGAAACAGACAGCAATTCCTTGTTCATGAGGAGATTTGTCCAGTCATCTATGTCTGAGAAAGAACAGATTTTACTAAATGATTTTAAGATATTTTGGTTATCCTGTAGGAAACCATTAACAGCAAAACTGGTAAATATAGTATCACCATCCTTCACGGATATTCCAGGCTGAATTTCAGTTAAGACAGACTTAATGTTCCCTTCTAGCATAGCTGAGAAGAGAATCACTTGGCTCAGTCAGGAGACTCAAATATCTGATTCACATCTTAAAGATGGTAATAGAAAGGACACACAGCGTGCCCTCACAGTTTCACGCGTTCTCTGAGCACTCCCTCAAGTCAGCTGGTGCTGATATAAAGAAGAACTGTTACACGATCTTCAGAAAAATAGATGTATTCAGATATATAACCAACTGCAAAAACCAGGATTGTTATTTCCAACACCAACCTGAGTTCCGCATTTTCTACGGCCCTCTTCAGAAGATAATTGGAAGTGGCTTGATTTTCACAGGTTTCTGCACCTGTTCCTAAAATTGGTTTCAATGAGTTCTTACTTTTGAAACTGCCAACAACAGAGAGGAATGAAAAAGATCAGTTGCAAATAGTCTACTCCTTGAAGATGGGAGACAGCCCAAGATTTGTTACTGTATCACTATAAATGACTGTGTTTATCATAGTTTATATGGAAAATATTTTCTCTAAAATTAATGACTAGCAAAAGTCACAGAAAAAATACCCATGACAAGATCATTAACGCTCTATCAAAAAGATGAAATTAATATTGACGGTTTGTGCTGGCTCACTGGTTTGAATCAAGTAATTACATGCCAGCATTCCCCTCAGTTCACAGCTGGTACACAGAAAACAACTACCCTCATTCAAAACTGCAGAGCAGACTGAGGGAGATTGAGCAGAAGAGATGACAAACCCCTCTGAGTTAGACTCAGTAGTCAGCTTTCCGAAAGATTTCTGATCCCTCTCTTGTGTAATATGCAACCTTTCCCCAGATGACAGTCAGGGGGTGGTATGTTTCTCATATTCCTGAAGCTAGAACCTTACTGCTATTTTGCACAGCAACATCAGGATGGATACAGAAGTGACATTTAAAAAGATGTGGCAGTGGTTAAGTCCCACTGATTCAGCATTATTTCAATTAACCAGGAAAAACAAAACACAGAAGTAGAGACAAATACAAATGATAGCTAATAAGACAGATGACATGGCAGTGGTGACTCCTGTGAATCTTTTTAAAAGTCTTTTTCTTTCCTGATAAACTTGTTGAATTATTACTAGCTTGTTCATTAAAAACACCCTCAAACCTGTATGTTTGTGGTTTGTGTGAGTGTGTACTTGTTTCTTAATTCTAAACAATTTCATGCTCACACTGGAACTTAAAATCTGGCATTACAGAATCTTTTAAAAAACGATGGCCGAAACAGAAATGGCCTATTTCTTGAAATCTGCAGCATCTCTCATATCTTATCTGCAACTTCCCTATAGAAACAGGAGAGAGAGTTATAGACATAAAAGTAAAACTAGTCTGTAGGAGCAGTGGAGTAGTGATACAGAAAATCATGTTACAGTCACCTTATAGTGGTTTTGATAACACAGGCAGAAGGTATCGCAGACCATGTATAAAATTTCTGACCAAAACTGGACAGGAAGAAATACGTATCTTCATCAAACTATACAATACTCTGGTGGCTAAGGCTTTTGCCTAGCATGTAAAACATCAAAGTTTGCGTAAGAATTCAAACCAGTAGGATTCACGCTGCAGATAAACCCAGCACCTGGCAGTCTGAGGGTATCTATCTTATGCCCGCATTGCTTTACTCTGCAATACGGACATTTTACTTACTAGTGCCTGATTCAGTGATGGGAGATTACAGACTCTTACAGGCACCAGGCAGAGCAGCTAAATCCTTGAACAGAGATTTTCTTGACTAAAATGTGACATATCAATTCATTCCATGCCAGTGCTCCTTAATTGTACTTTTTGCAACAAGCTCTTATTAAGCACACTACAATATAAAAATACTCAGGCTAGTTAAAAGAAGATAGGTTGAGTAATAGTAACCATTTAGCTTTGGGTGCACATATCTCAGCTTTTTGACCCTGCCAACAATACAGAAAGGAAAAAATTTTCTCTGATAATCTCAACATTTTATATGACAGCAAGCCACTTCCCATCAAACCCTAGTTTTTACTTAGGTAAGAGTGCTTGAAGCTCCCCTAACTTACAGTTAATTACAAATATCTACATTCCTTTACCTTGAAGTGATACTTTCATAGTATCTTTGAAGAGAGAATTGTTCACCCAGAGATCCTGTATGACTCACTCACCGATATCTGGAACAATCAGTTTTTTAAGAAAGAAAGCAACCCAGCAACATTAATCCTCAGCCCCTAAAAGCAGTCTTTTTTTAGCTTGGTGCTCAGCAATACAAGCTTATAGTGACCACCTGGACAAACCTATTCCTTAGTCTAAAGCCAGACTCGTCATCCGTTGGGTCTTCAAAGCAATGTATTTCAGCATTACCAGCTTGCAGCGGGTGGAGAGCTGGCAGCGAGAATAAAAATAAAATTACCCTGTAGCTTTGGAGACAGAGGACACACTCTTTCACGTGTGAAAGAGTGGTAAGCTGCAAATGGGGAATAACCTCAATAACCAGTTTGCCAGGAGCAGTCAGGGAAGAGTATGTAGGTTCTGAGCACAACTGCATGAGAGGAACTAAAGTGCTTCCATCAAAAAGAATTCAGCGCTACTGTGGCCTTTATGGAGTTTTCCATTGTACTGCTTAATCAAAGTTTAAATACTTTACACATCTGCTTACTATGCTCAGGAGTCAGCCAAAGAAGATGGACAACGCTCCTAAAGGTAAAGTACAAATATTTAGTGGTGAGAGGAACGTAACAGCTATCTGTGTCAAGTAGATCCCTTTGCTTTCTAATGGGTTTAGGTCGGGTTGTTTTATTTAATGTTGTTTTCTAATGTTTGGGGTTCTTCCCGCCCGCCTCCCAAAAAAAGCCAAAAAAAAACCCCAACAAACCACCACAAAAACTTTCATTGCTCAAAATCTTATAATTTGGTTGCTTTCTTGAGCTCCTTGCTATCTTATACTGAGTCATGCCCTTATAAGGAGAAGAATCAAGAGAGGCCACTCAATTAAATTAAGCTATGCTAACTGACAGCAGCAGAAGGTATGTAGACCCATAGTTCATCTCTGCCTTGTGCAATACAAATAATGACCTGGCTTCAACATGGCAAAAGATTAAGGAGAGTTAGCTGAGTTTTCAGCTGGTGGTTCTTTGAGGTTTCTCTTTAAATACTGCATGAAAAACACCTACAACATTTCTAAATTGTCACGGCATTAGCAATTTTCATGGGTTTTAACACTAAAGACTCGAGCGGAAACTCTTTTGGTGGCTTTGAACAGTAATAAATTCTGATGAACTATCTCTCCCACCCCTGCAGACTACCTTAATCTCTTTCAGGTATGTACTGGATAGCCTCCAGGAAGATCAGCACTCTATTGGGAGTACTGGAAGAAGGGGGAAAAGTTGTATACAGCTGAGAAACAAAACTCACCAACTTTCTTTGAAAATGATCTTTGTATACAAAACAAATAAAAATATTTTAAACACTGGCTTGTCAAAGTACCACATAAAACAAATTCCCATGTTTTGTGCCAATGCATTAGAAGGTTGTGATCAAGAAACACCCCATGTTTGAATGGGTAATTTAGTGCCGTGCTCCATCAGGAGGGGGACATCACAATTTCTTGTAATTGGTGGAAAAGAGAAAAAGGTTCTTTTAGCAGAAAATAAAAGAATCATATGGCTTTCCATTATTTTAATGCTACTAAATAACTACTCTTCTTTTAAAGCTTTCAAATTATTTCTTCGCACAAAAGCCTTGCCCCAACTGTCTTTCTTTAAATTAGCACAGTAGCAAAGCTAACTCACTTCTTGTTAGGAACTACTCTGCAGAAACCTCAAACTGAAAATTTACATACCAAAGTGCTTTAAATTAGAAACTTATTTCTTTAATATAGTGGAGAGTTCCTATAGTAACTTAAAAAATCTGCAAAGCCAGCAACTGGATTGATCAAAATGGCTCTTGCACTTCCTACCTTTCATCTTGTCACTTTTGGTCCTCAATAAATTTGAACATAGGAGAATTAAACTCCATATTGAAAATATATGCACTCTAGTAATAAAGTCAAGGCTTCTGCACATCATGATCCGAGAATACCAGCAGTACTATAAGGCAAGCAGTGTCATAAGGCAAAATGCAGTATGATCAATGGGAGTATTCAACTTAATTATTTACACAGTATGTAATTTTTGAAAAGATTCACACCGCAGTCCATACCTTTTAGAAAGATATTCACAAGATGTTGGGCAATAATGATTGGATAATATCATAATGTCCATATAATATCATCCCTAAACTCTGTGTTATTCAGTTAATAAGATTTCTATGGAACACTTGCAGGTGAAGTAAGCTGGTCATTACCAATCAAAATGTAGTTTCCTTTTTTTAAGTCCAGTACAAAACCTATGAAGTCAATTAAGTTCCTTCCAACAGACGAAGATGTCATGCTGGCAATTATGGGCTGAATTGTAAAAGCATCTTTCAAATTACTCTTACAGAAGTTCCACAACTTTTTATTTATTTTACAAATATAAAAGCCATCAAATGTGTTTTTCTGCTATTTAGTACATCATGTAAGGCTATTATACGTCTCCATTACTAAAGACTAACAAGTTAGTTTGGATAAAAGAAAAATGCTAAAACACTAGCATTACCTGGAATGAGTTTAAAATGTGTATAATGCCAATTATTCTAATGCCACAAAACTAAGTTCTGTTTCCAAACTTCCAAAGAGTTTCGTTAGCTGAAATGAACAAGCAAAAAATCACACTTCTCCACACTTTCTGATCTCAGTTGGAAGTGGAAGTATCAAATATCTGCGAGAGACTATCTCAGTGATATTTCTGACATGTCTGATGCCGGAATACTCATGAAATACCCTGATGCAAGAATTCCAGAGCAAAAGGTTATGAGTTCAAATCAGCAAATGCTTTTTCCCCCTCCAACTTCATAATTAAAAGAACAACCAAAACTATTCTATTGTTCTGTGAGCATTTTTCTCCTCTGTACTTAAGAGTAATAAAACCATAATAATAAAAAAGCAGCTAAAATGGCAAGTGGATGCAATGGGAGATGGGAGTGACTTATTTACTCTAAATCACCAATGTTCTATAGCAACTATATATATAATATCAATAATTGCCATGTAACGTCACTGATTCTTCTGAAAACTCTTTTCAACTTCAGTTATTTCATATATAAACAGTATTCTGGTTAGCAATCTAACTTCTTTGTTAAATTAATTTAGGGAAATATGTAGCTTATGCACAGTTATTACCTACAACTTGTAATGCATTATTGCAGGTTTCCCATCATTGATGACTAACATCTACATTTAAAAATATAAGCACATGGGAAACATCATACTGGATCAGACCCGTGGTCCATCTTAGCCTGGTATTCTGAACAGTGGCAAACAAGATATTCTAAGTAGGGGGAAGCCTGGTCTGGGGTCACTCCTCTGTTCTCCAACAATTACAGTTTCCCAAATGGGAAAGTTAAAGAGTACCTCCCTACCTATTTTTTCAGTGTCTGTTTATGGACCAGATGTTCATGGACTCATTTAATCCCTTATGAACCCACTGATACTGTCTCCACAGTCTTCTGTGGCAAGACATACCAAAATTAGCTATCTGCCTTGTAAGAAAGGATTGCCTGTTTTAAATGGTTCTCATGTTAGTTTCATCATGTGCTTCCTAATTCTAACATGGCCATCTTGGCAGCTAATTAATATTTTGCATTCACCTTATCTACCACCTTCATGTCTTTGTAAGCCTTCATGATAATCCTTTCTAGCCTTCTCTGTTTTGAACTGAACAGTCCTATCTGCTTCAGATACTCTTCATAAGGCAGATGTTCCATCCCTAGTATCATGTAAGTTGCCCTCTTATGAACCTTTTTTTCCTCCTCTTGAAATGCAAAAATCAGAAGCACACACAGTACTCAGCATGTGGACACATCAGGGTTTTACATAATTAGGCACTCTGTCCTGTTCTCAGTACCCTTGCTGATAATGTCAGCAATTTACCGGCTTGATTTGGCTGCTGTTGCACACTGAGATGGCAATTCCAGAGAACTTTCAATTATGACTATGGACTCTCTTCCTTTAGATGTAACTGACAGTTCTGATGCAGCTCCATGTGAGCATAATTGAATGATCTTTAATTTACTATTATAAATAGTAAATTAAATTGCATTGTAAATGATACAGTTACTCAGGACCCAGAATTCCTCTGACTAGTAGCCACGATCACGTACTTGTAATAAGAAAGCCTGTGCCAACTTTCTCAGTGTGATCTATGCTTCAAGAATAACCTCTGCAGAAACTTGCAAATAACAATGCTGCAAAGAACGCCTTTTTTAATTATTTTTCTTTTCTATCTTGTGGCCTACCATAGCTCCAAAGAAACAGTAATCAAAGAGAAATGACTGGAACCACAACCACTGGTTTCCTCCTCTCAAGTCAGTAGCAGTCTCCATAAAGATGGCTGCTCTAGATAGCCTAGCTCAGCAGGAGCAAACTAAGCAATGTGTCAGAGGCCATCATTTTTTGTTGCCCTCAAGAAAGCTTGCTACAAATCATGTTAGGGTTCTACACTTAGGCCCAACAAATCATGTCAAGGATGTAATTTCATGCTACGTGTATTGACATTCATGGGTTCAATTGAGACTCCTAATGTTATTTGACTACTTTTCCTGTGGTTGACTTTTTCTGTGGTTGACTTTTATGGATAGCACATTTCCCCTCCAGCTTTGGCCCTGGCAGAAACTGGGTTGACTAAAACCACACAGAATTCCAAAATCGGTGGCCCAGGTACCCACATCAAAGTGGAAGGAATTATCATACTGGTGGTTCTGGCCATACATCAAAGCCAGACCTTCTACACTTTATCATTCCTAACAGTAAATTTAAACCTATTATATCTTCAGTAGCTTTAAGTCAGCACTTGTTAAGCACTTATTGTTTACAGTCCTTCTGGTATTTCTTTTAAATTTCAGGACCTCCTGGAGTCTTTATTAGCCTTTTAGATGATTGATTCGCTCACGTGTTCTCCTGGATGAATTTCAGACACCTCGGCACATTAGATGCAGTGGATACATATTTAAATTATTCTACTGAAAACAAATTGTGTTGTTACTATTAATAAAACAGGATTTCCAAACAAATATAATTACATCATAGCTGCTTTTAAGATGAGAATCTCCCTTTCTAATGTGCTCAAAAGTTACTACTTATCCACAGATTCTTTGTGGTTTTGGCCACATGATAAGCTAAAGCCAGGGACCCTTTTTTTAATGGGGATAGAGTGAATACTGAGCAAACTTGATCCTACAAAATGGTTTAAGCCTTTATTTGAAGTCTCTAAGTTTGTTGTGCCTTAAGGCCCTGTGGAGAGCGCTGGTGCAGTCCTAGACCTTAATGCAACCAGATGGATGCACAAAGGAAAATTAAAAAATATAAACCATTCTTCAACTTCAATACCCCATGATAAGCAGAACTGTTTGTAGGTTCATGCCTTCAGTAGTCTAACCGCTGCCATCGCCTTCTTTCTAATAAGCCATTGATAATATTTTAAAGGAATTTTCTTTTGCTTGCTGGAGGAGGCATTCCTATTCTTGGCTGTGAGAAGAAACATTACAAGCTCGTAGAAAGTTTGGGTTGAATTTGAGTATTTGGACTCGGTTAGACGATGCTCCCTAAAACCTGTGCATCCAGCCAATCAAGTTTATATCATTTAAGTAACTTTACTGCAGTTCCTACAGTAACTTAGAAGAGCCCAGGAGCCCAGCAGGAACACTGAAGAAGCAGAGGTAGGCTGACAGACATGGTGGCGGTTCCTATACTGTTTCTTACCACCAACGTAAGACCACCAGAGCAGTACAACAGACCCAAACAGAAGGGACAGAGCAAAATAAAATAAAGAAACAATCCTGAATCAATGCAAACATTTGAAAAAGGCTTGGAATTAGTCTGTAAACATTTTAAAACAACAGACTGGGTTTGTTAGTTTTTCTAAACCGGTTCACCCTTTCCTAATTCACTTAAGACAAAAATGTCTTTGGAGGGTTACCTCTGTGAAAGTGTTTTGTACATCAGCCATACTGTGCATCAATACAGCAGGGCTCTGAGTGCTCTAATAGGTCTTAATTGCCCTGACCACCCTCTTCTGAGCCCATATGCATACCCTCTGCACAATTTTCTTTCAGAAGAAAATAAAATGGTATATGGAACCAGCAAAAAATTCTTGTTCTCTCTATTCACCTTCAGCAGGAGGTGATTTAATTCTTTCCTATATGCATCATCAAGCTTTAAAAAAATCCATTAATTGGTTCCTATAAACCACTGTGATAGCTCTGCCTTCATTAGAGATTCATTTAGATTAATTCTGAAAGGTTAAAGATAAGTTAAGTAAAACTACCAAGAGAAATGATGGTAATAATGACCATAGCCCACAGTCCTTCTCAGCCTTTAAGACAATCAAAATTCTTTAGAGTAAATTAAAAGCCGTCTTACACTTAATCACAAATGTCAGATATGTAAGTTGTTAGGAAAAAAAGTGAGTGGGAGCCAAGTTCAAAAAACCCAATGAACCACAAAAAAAAAAAAAAAAACCCAAAAAAACACCCAAACTAAAAAGAGATTTTTTTATTTTTTTTTTCTAAGCTAGGAATACTAATTCTATACAACTCCTTGCCAAAGGATGTGAATGCAAAATGTTTTCATGCATTCAAAGTAAGACTGGGTAAGTACTTGAGAGAAAGATCTGCTGCAGGTAACTGAACAGACAAGTCACATCAAGGTCACAAAATTCCATTAGCTAAAAATTATTAGCGGCTGGAAAAGAGGGATCACATATGTTCCTATGGTTCCTGCTCCTACTCTTCCATAGCCACCATCTTATGGCTGACAAAAACAAAATGCTGTTGAAATAATTGCTTGTGTTGAAAGCAGAATACTGGACCAGATGAACCCTTTCCTCTGAACTAGTAAAAATGTTCTTAGTGCTTACTGAGCAAAACTAGGGAAAGAAATGGTTAGATACTTCTTCTCTCATTGCAGGTTCTCTTATAATGTATAATCTTCCTTCAAGAAACTCAAAGATACACCCAAAGACATGCTGGTGCTTCCACATATTTGGGGGTTTTAGGTTTTTGGGGGTTTTTTTTGTAGGTTAGATGTAAGCCTGTCTACCTATGCCAGCTTTGAGATAAAAACACAGATGTATTCCTTTAAGACCACCTGCTTTAGAGAAAACTCCACACTCTAACCTAAGGACGACATCTGGCCCGGTTTTGTACTTCACACCGAGGCAGAAATTATCCCTTCTGTGGTCTCCTTTGCAAGACAGGTAGGGCACAGGCAGCTGCTTCTATTTGTTCTGCCATTTTCACGAGTTAACTTGAGACAGAGATAGGAGTAGAGCCCAGCACAAAGCAGAAATAACGGAGCATTTTGTGCCAAAAGGAAATGTGGGATAAGAACTATAATAAGACAGAAAGGGTAAGCAAAGAGTTTGCGGCTTAAAGCAGTGCAATGTGTCAGCGAGAGAGAACAGCAGCCTTGCTGGCACTGGTGCAGACCAGAGCCTTAATCTGTAAATCACTGTGCAGCCAACGAGTCAAAAAAGTTTGGCCACCCCTGGTGTACAGGCATCAGGCAACAAAATAACCTACTGTGCTAACCTCCAGCGGATAACCCGTGCAAGCATGCAAAACACCCTGCAGTCCAAGAAAGAGGAAAAGTAAAATTGCCAAAGTCCAATTACTTTTAATCAAGAGGCCCACAAGCGATGAGAGCCTGTCCTATAATCTTAAAGGAGAAAAAAAAGTCTCAAGAACAGTAGTCTGTAAATTTCCTCATCGCCATTTGGGAAAGCACTCTAGAATTTCTGGCACTAAAGTGAGAAGTCAGTAGTAATTTAACTGAAATGTCAAATGTTACTGCCAAGTGTTGGTAGCTATTTCAAGGTATAAATCCAGGTTGCCCTGAAAGCCTGAACTGCTACCTTCTTCCCCATTATCACCACTAGTATTTTACAGGAATCATTTAGTCACACCAGAGAGGTTCAGATTTTTAAATAAAACTAGACATTTACAAATTTTAAAAGTTTTTTCCTCCGCTCCTGTAGTCAGGCCAAGTTATGCTCTCTGAATCATCACAACTGGAACTGCCACACAAGATGGAGTGCAATCTCCTATGAGGACTGGTGAGTTACCACAGTGAAGAATGCAGCACGCTCACTAGGGCAAATGGCCTAAATAATCACACTGAGAGATAAATATTGCATAGAACCAGTCAGGATTTCTTTTTTCCACCTCTCCCTTCTCCTCACCTCCAATAAATGTTGTTTTTCTAATTCAGAATATCCAGGAGCCTAAACAATTGCTCATGGAAATGCACTAGCTTTCACCAGGAAGTTCTGTCCTGGCCAGACAGAAATTTCCAGTCAAATCTAAGGTCAGAAACCTTGAATTTGCACCTATCCTGGAGGTTATGGCACTAAGACAGAATGTGGGACACACATATTCAATTTTCTGCTTTATTTACTTTTAAGCAAGAATATAATTTCAATTTCTCAGAAGCACATCCTAACTACTGGGACACTGAATCAGTCCTTCCTGGCCAAATTATTTCACTTTTTTTGGGTAATATTCATTAGGACACAGATAAAAGAAACAAGCTCTATGGTCTGGTAGCATGGGAGCTCCCTTTGGTTGAAAGAACCCCAAAGTGATGCCCAGGTTTTCAGTGATAAAATCACTCAAGCTTGAGAGCGTAACAAGTCAGAGCCCTACTCAATAACTGGTTTGGTATGGACCACTCTCTTGAGCTCATTCCCAATACATACTGAAAGCTCTTGTTTCTGTTATGTACTACAAAAACCCTCCCAAATCTTTGGAATTATTAAGGACTATGTTTTTTAATAATTTCAATATCAGATTGCTGAACCTATCTACCAGCAGATGCAGTAGTAACTCCTATGCCTACGTTGCAACTGGTTCATAATGAAGGAAACAGAAAAAACAAAGTGGATAATGGTGACACAAAATGGCAACCAATTTCACACTGGCCTTTCATGGAGGAATCTTTATGAAACTTTATTTTAGCTTTGACAGTCTCTTTTTCTCCCATACATACTTGCTAATCTTTATTAGTGGACCTCTACTAACCTCAAGAGACAACTTTAAGGAATCTAGAAAGATGACTTTTTATTACATGATTTTCAAACAAAAAAATTAAATCTCCTACACTGACCTATGCTACTACTATGAAACTACTTTCCTCCATAAGAAATGCTTTATAAAATGATCGCACTTATTCTTTGAGAGACTGTTTTCTGGATATTCACAGTAAATCCCTTAATTGGTTGACCAAGTAAAAGTTTTAAAAATTTGACCTTTTAAGTAATAAAATAATCCTACAGCCTGAGATCAAACAATAGGAAAAAACCTGCATTAGCTGCTCCGTTTTATAAAGCTTCAATGTAAATTCAATGCAAATGTATAGTTAAATGAAATATCTTTCAGCATCACCAACCTCCAAATCTGTCCTTGCTACAGGTTTTTATTGCGTTGCTTCCCAGGGGTAACCTCTGTTTTCTCTGTTACGAGAAGACTGCCTTGTGAATTGACAAAGACAAACGCAGTTCTACTCTCCATAGAAGTTCAGGGAAGGTAAACACTATTGCCCTAGCATAACTGGGCCTCCAGGGCTAATTTGCAAATGTAATGGGAATATAAGACACTTCCTGAAAACCTGATGGTCTAGTAGCAATATTTTAATTGACAGCTTTTAGGCTTTTTAAAATGTATGTGTCATCAAGGTCACAGTAAGCACTCATCTGCTGGCATCCCAATAAATACTTTCAGAACTCTTTCTTTAAAAAAATGAAGAGTTATTCTATTCAAAACTAGCCCATATTAATAACATTGAGTGAATGCAATTGCAATAGAACAGACTTTTTTCCATGCCAACTGCCAAACATTTATTAAATCAGGTTCACACTGGCATAAAAATTATTTTAAAAATACAAAGTAAATAATATTATTTGAAAATTTTGTAACACCCTAAGGTTTTGGCTAGCATGCAAGTACCCATAAATGAGTCAGACCTTGTTTTCCCCCTAGGAGATACTGCTTTAACTTAATTGAAAACTGTAGCACAAATTCCATGACGATATGTCATTTTGCTTAATTTCAGTATAAGAAAGGGATATTTTAAATTAAGGAGCTGAGTTTTCAAATCATTTAACACATAGTGTTTTTATAAAAAATGAAATTTCATAAAGGTCTTCTCACTGAGAACTCTAGTTCATTGTAGTTAAGCACAGAACCAAAAATGTATTCTTGGTGTTTCATTTTTCCATCAAATTTGGCACAAGATGTTCTTTATTCAAATTTCCTCTGGTACAAATGTCCTCTCTCTTGGTCACCTCTAAATGAATCTAAAATTAAAACACTGCCAGGCAGAAACTACCACTGACAATTATTTACACGGGCTTGGTTTGAACCATAAATCTTAAGCTAGACAACTACCAACATAAGGTACCAATTCTCCACAATTTCTCTTTGAATATTGTTAAAGAGAAATATGAAGGGAAAAAAAAAAACCCTAGGAAATTGTTTTGTATTCAGAGTTTATGACTGAGTCTAAATGGAGTCATTAAAGAGTCGACTTGGCTGCAGTTCTATTTCCTTTAGGAGCTGTGTCAGAATTCAGGTTCACATTTACTGTCTTCAGCTAACAGTTTCCTTATCACTGGGCTTTATCTGTCTATAGTATCAGCTACATAAACATGAATAGGACCCCATTTGGATTTACCACCTGTCTCTAACACCTTTGTGCCTGTATGTGTCTATAATTTCCTGAAGAACTCCAATGATACTAATGAAAGAAACTCTATTATATCATAATAAAGGCTTTAGTAGAGCACCAGGGCATGTGTGGACAATACGATGGGATATATAAAAGATTGCTGTGTAAGGAGAATTTGGGCCTCTTCATCCCTGTCCAGACTGCCATAGACAGCAACAGTAGTGGGCAGCAATTTGAATTGGACTAAATATACACATTGTCCTCCTGGGAACTGTCACATATCCCTGGCAAACAAGATCACAGGCTTTTTAATTAAGTTACTGGTTTCTACAAAGTGGTCATATGGATTTTGGCTTTTTAGAGGAAAAATGAAAAACTGCAATAGTTGGCCACCTGGGCACCGATATCTCAACTGCCATACACGTTTTCAGAGCCTGTTTCATGTTCCCTCAGCACACTAGGGCATTTCACCAAAACAGTATCAGTAGTAAAGCTTCCCAGGACTACCTTCACGGAGTCCAATACCACTGGAGGCAGTGGTGTAACTGCCAAGGAAGTGCATCTATGAGGCTGAACTTGTCTACATTGCGCCATATAACTGCTACAGGTACATAGGTAAAAAACACATAGGCCATCATGCCCCAAAGCATTGCTCCCTGCCAGCATTTAGTTATTTCCTTCTCTCTCTCAGTCATTCACCTCTGACATGCTATCCTTCCGTGCTAGCTGCCATAAGCAGTGGTCTTTTTTCGTTTAGTTTCTCCTGAAAGAGACAGTTGCTTTCACCAAAGCTGAAGAATCCAATTGCCTCTTGGTCAGCTGGGAAGGCTTGGCTGCACCTACTATGATTTAGTTTGTGTTCATGGTAGCATGGGCAAAGACCAACATGTTTCTTAGGATCTATTGATCTTGCTCAGTAATCTCTGGAAAATAAGGCAAGGCAGCTAACATAGCTGTATCAGTTACTTCCATGCTGCTGCTAAGAGCAGAGTTTGGAGTAGTTCCCCATCAGTGTGTACGTTTCTCTCCATTTTAGTGAGTCAGAATATGATCCAAAATGAAAACTTTGTGTACATTTGCAGTTCAGACTGAATGACAGACACTCATGGTGTCACACAATGGTGTGGAAATCACAGTGGTAATTTCTTCCACAGTTAACACTTCTCTTCCCTTCACAGAGATTACTACAGAATTAATTATTCAGCCTTCTTATCCAAAACCTTAAAATTCTTGGGCCTTCCACCATTTTTCTTTGTGTATATGTTTCTTTTTACATCACCTTTCAGGTTAAAACTTTCTCCTGAATACTTACTGGCAAAAATCATATGCTATTTTACAAAAAGTCTCTTGATTGCATTGCAGATAGTACGAATTTACCTTACAACGAGCTAGTGTGATAACAGATAGCACTCCAAAAATGCCGGTAAAGGAATCAATGCAGGTTAGTTTACACAAAACTCCAAGCATAGCATCATATTTAGGTTTCTCAACTATTCTATTAAAAAGAGGCATGTGAACTTTCATAGTGTAAAAAGCTGTTCTTAACACATAATTATTATAAAATACACAATCTTTGAAAATAAAGTTTTGATTAAAATTAATGTCTTGCTGGCTCTTGAGTCAGCTAGCTGCCTGAAAAATTGTATCTTTAGGGGCTACAGTAGTTGTATGGAAGCTTAGCTACAAGACTGCAACTAATTTCTATCCTGTTTTAATAATGGTTTAACAAAAGAAGTGCTTAGTTCCCACATTGCTGCTACATCCACTGAATATAGTCCAAACATTTTCCTCCCTGAGCCCAGTCTTTTTTGCAAAAACACAGCAGTGGCTAGAAAGCATAAATCAAAGTGCAAGTTCTCTTCTGAGTTTGGCTGCTTGATGTGGTTTCTCATTGCTAGACCAGCCACTTTTGTCCTTTATCCCCGTATTTAGGGTTTCCCCTATCTACCTTGACAAGATAGAAACACAGAGTTCTTTTATACTCCTGTATTAAAACAGTAGGCCTAGTTGTTCTAATGGCAGCATGAGTTAGTAAGACCACCTTCATCTCTGGGTAGGGTCCTAAGAATACTGAGTATTCCTCAAATAATAATCTCTTTGTATTATTAAGCCAGTTTGATTGATTGCCCAGTGTTGATACTTAGTATTTTATGGTATATTGTGTGGCCTGTCACAAAATCTGTTACTTGTCAACAAGTAGGCCACCAGCAGCAGCATGCCAAATGTTGTGGAATGACAACCGTAATTACAAATGGTATTCTGAAATGCATCTCGCAGTTTTGATGTGGAGCAGGATTACTAGTTTATTCAGTATTCTTAGAAAAGCCTAGCAATTGAAACGCAGGGAAGGAATCTGGGAATATCTGAGTTCAACTCAAAATATCAAAGTGAAGTCCATTAGAGTTTATAATACGTACAATTACACTCTAAGATAATGCAAGGATCAGCTGGCACACATGTGGCAAAGGCATTTCATATAAAAGCAGTCTACATAGTGCTTTACATATGATTATACTGTTGATATATGATTATACAGATGATACATGCTATTAACATATGAATATGATGAAAATCTGCAGAGGAATCAGTGAAAATCAAGGGGAAAGGACTAAGGGTATATGAACACATTGTTTTCAACTACTAGAAAGATGAAGCACATTACAGAAACAAATTGTGTGGGCAGACAAAGACATGATGAATGAAAAGGAACATCAAGAGCACAAAAAGAGGTCATAAAACCAAGCCAGTCAGATGCAGAGGTTCAAGCTATTGGGGAAACCCAGAGGAGCAACTGGAATGTGCTTAATATATTCCATGTGAATATATGTCTGCCAGCTCCCTTTCACCATCCTCTGTTCCCACAACCCACCACACTTCTCCTGTGGAAGAACCTGCTTTGAAAGGCCTCGGATGAAGGAATTCCCACACACCCTATGTGGGTCTTCCCACATACCCTATGCATAACTCACTTCACAGATCTAGGGCCTCTTTACAGAAACTGGGATGAAGAAACAAAAATCTTTATTAAAAAAGAGGGAAAGTTGAACATATGTTTCAGTGAAGTCCAGTAACTCCTGTAAATAAGTACTGTCTGTACTTTTCCAAAACTATTGTCCTATGAAAACCCTTAAATTAGAAATATCTGGAACACAACAGTAACAGGATCTGTTCCCTCTGGCCCATATAATCCTTCCTAGCTTACACCACCCACTCAAGTTAACGTTGCTCTGTCATAAAATTGGCAAAAGCATATGCAGAGGTCAAGATAATACATTACTAGAAGATTGTTTGAATCACATTTCTTATTCAAGAGTCTCATTTCCTAATAAATATCCTAGTGATCTGTGGTTTTGACTCTTGCATGTACTTCTATGAATACTAATAAGAAATTGTCAAGTGCACAGTGAAAACTGGGTGGGCAACGACAAGTGATAATAGATCAAATGGCAATTGGGAACTAGCTGGAACACTCCCTTCATTCCTAGGTTTTCCTCATACTTGAGGTTTTAGAAGCACAGATACTTTCAGTGTGTACACTGCTTTGGGTTGTTGGTAGGGGTCCATTACAAAACTTCAGTTTTTTTCTGACCGCCACCAACCACTGTTGTTCTCAGTGTTCTGCTGGCTGAGAGATGTGGTCCCGAAAAGGGGAAGTGTACCAGGTTTATGGGGCGGTCCATCAGAGAGGTGACAAATGATACTCCCAGGACAGCAGATGCACATCATGGGAGATTGTTTCTGTTCACTAAAGATCATCAAATCCAGAACATGGATTTGATTGGCTCTAGATGTCATTAGCCTCTTTTTTATCCTTCCTGAGTTTCTCATTGAATCTAACTAATTTTTCACAATTTCTATCCAACATCTTGGTGGCAGTTATTTTAACTTCATACAGAAGAAAATAACCTGCATGTTGACAATATATCTGCCATCCACAATGACGAAATAGGTTGCCATGATACAGTATGGATTTTCAACTGCATGACCTGGGACAGCATCCAGCCAGCACAGAATCAACATTTAAGAGGTATGCTGGTATAACTAGGGAGGAAGAGATCATCACAGTGTTGCTTGAAAGCAAAACCAACCCATCAGTCTCTTGATAATGGATAATTTAACCCCTTGTCTCCAGACGGATTTATGATCTACAACTATGGTCAATGTCATATGATATTTTTCCCCATACAGAAACAGTGCAGATATACCTAGTACATATGCAGTATATAACCCATTATTCCCTGTAAAAAACACTTTATTGATATGTCATTTCATTTTCATTGCCCTCTCAATCACAGCTAACTTGCCTTCTTTCATAAGTGTTATTTTTTTACCAGATCTCTCTTCAAAATTATGCAAACATTTTCCAAACCAGATTTCTTTGAGTGCTAAAAACTGAACTCAGTGACGGCATGAAATAATTCTTTTAGATGGCTGAGACACAGATCCAGACATCTCCTTTCCCCCCCCAGTATTTTGATATGGAAGTCAAGACTACAAAATATTTTCATCAAACCTTAATATACGCAGCTAGACTTAGAGTACACAACTGGAGAAAACCATCATGTTCCTAAGAAAATACAAGGAAGATTGTAATTGACTAGTTTTCCTGTTATGTCACAGCTCTTGCATCAAAAATCTACTGGAAGTAGTTGCAGTGAACTGAATAAACATCTAAAGAAAGGCATAGGACCTGGTCTCGATCCTGTTCAATCATAGCCACTTTTGAAAACTAATGGACTGCACAAACGTGACAGTAAACCGAAAATAGATTACTGAGTCAGTCATGCTCTCTGCAACATGCTGCAAATTAGGACAACAGTCTATGCAGCCCTTTGAAGAAAACATTATGGCAAGCTTCCAGCTACAGCTGCCTTTTCCTCACTGAAAATCTCACCGCTGCATGGAATTTCTTTTTTTGTGCTTTTTTGGCAAGCCTAGACCCAAAGTGTTGTATAAAACTGCTGGCGTGTCACTGATTTTAAATTGTGTCAGCTCTAGTTTTCGCATCATAGCAAACAATCTCTCCAAATAAGCGCAAGTGAGAAGCAAGGTATGATATCCTAGCACTTGAAGAATTATAAGCACGTGGCCAATGAAAATTGAATTCCTCATATCAGTATTTTTCATTGTAAAATTATTTACAATACACTGCAATTCTGCACATACAATAGTGAGAGGAAGTAGTTCCGTTTCAGGTATCTCTAAAACTGAGATATAGAGGTGAACTGTTTGTACAAGCTTTACACTTTAAGTAACTGTATTGAAATAGCCTCTTTCACAGTATTGCAGCACAAATATCTCAAAACCAGGCTAAATCTGAATTGTCCAAATTCCAAATCTAAATTCATCAGCATTACCTCAGAAGCCTGTTCTGTTAAGCAAGTAAATATAGTCTTGATTTTAGTGACATTAGTGCAGCTAATCCCATCCTTAAATGCATGCCTCATTAAATGACCTTGGCCAATGCTGAAGAGAGAACCTTGGGTTTTTCTCCAGAAAATATTAAAGCTAGTACTTTGGATTCTGACCTTTGATACCTTTGGTTGAAATACAATTGTTCGTAATTACAGAGTCACAGGAAAGGCAAAGGCTGTATACCACAAAGAAGAGGAGGTGCTCCTCTAGGTCTTCCACCTTTTATTATTTTTCAGTGCGTGATGGATGAAATACTAGAAAGAAAAGTATTACAGGAATTTTAAGTCATGTGTTTCTTTTCTGTTTCATTCTCCAAAGCACACATCCCTGTGTTATATTCAATTATAAATATTTCAGGTAAAGACCAGGTCTAGTACTTTGAAAAAAAATATCATCCTACACCAAAGAAGCAGAAGTGCATGCAGTAATTCTTTACATTTATAATCTGAAGTCTTAATATTTTGCTAAGTATTCAGTCATACAACAACTCACAGTTATTAAAGGGAATTTTGCTACTGTCAGGAATTTAAAAAATAAACAAATTGAAAAATACTTCAAGGTTTAGTTAAAGAGAAATAATTACTGATGAAACAGTAAAGTCTAAATTCTAAAAAACAAACAAAACTTCCATTAAATTCAGTAGTGGAATAAAAAAAAAAAAAATAGATGAGTAGGCTTTACTAGCACCTTAAAAATTCCTATTTTAAAATATCTTATCCTAGAGAAACACCATCAGGTAGTGCAGCAATCCCGGAGCTTCTGATTTCTGAGAGTATTTTTGCTTTACCTCTCAATTGGCCTAGATACGTAACTGCAACAACACTATACTGTTGCTCTGTAAATATTTTAAGGCCTTTTCCAAAGAATTGTTTTATAGCAACAGAACATTACCTTAGAGCTGACAATTAGAGAGTATCTTACACCATGCCTGTCGTACCCTACTGTCATCTTTTCCCAAAAAACATTTACTTTTCATATGCATAACGTATGTTTAAATGGTTTTGGGAGCATGACAAAAAAATTAATAAATCTGAACTCCATCTGGACAAATTCCAGAAACAAAATCCTTAGAGTTGCTAACTGTTTTTCCTTCATGAAAGGCTCAATCCCGCTCCTTTTTCAGCTCTGAGACTTATTTGATAAAAAACAAATGGACACTGAAACACTTCTATCTCACATCCTCCTGGCTTTTAGAGCAAAGCATAAGAGGCAAATACGGCCTTTATAAATAAAAACTGGTGTATTACTTTCTTTGAAACCCAGTGCTTTTTTCTGATTTTCTTATTTTCTTAAACCCTTTGCTTTTTTCTTAAATTAAATAGCTGTACGAGCATTAGTTTGCGTGAAATCATTCCCCAGTACACAACAAATTTGTATAATCCAGAGATATGACATAATCTATGTGATGGCTGTAGAATGGCATTCTGTTTTCCTCTTTTATAATCAGTGGTAGAGCTGCAGGCAAAGAAAAAGGTGACTGCTGGATTTAATAGCTAGGATTTAGAGAAGGCAATAGAATTTTACGCTATATCTGTCTCCCGAGGTGGAAAAAAAAGGTCATGAAATGAGAAACAAACTGAAGAACATGAATAGGATGACTATGTCTTCCTACAGGATGAAAAGATAGTACAAAGGCTCCAAAAAGTACATAGCCACATGGGCAAAGACTGCAGACCCAAGAATAGGAAGATGGAAATTTGAAAACAGAATACCTTTATTTTCCTAAGAAAGTTTAAAAAAATATTGTTTGGATAAATATTCATTCTCCAAGTAAGTTTAGTTGTGGAAAATTAAATAAATCTGACTCAGAAAAATTGTTAACTTTGAACATGGGTGCAAGTTATTCAGTAACATTTACTAAATATATGATTAACTTAATATAAGAAGATTAAAATTAAACCTCCTGCAAGTTAAGGAGGTAAACTATGATTCTCAACAAAGGCTAACTGATTAAATTGGCAACATATCAATACGCAGACATAAAACCAAAAGCCCCACCACTGATTATGTCACAGATAGAAAAATTTGCCAAGCAACGACACCTTAATTAGTACCACTGTCAGCTACAAAAGGTCATCTATTTTCAACTGTAATAGCAGCATTGTACAAATTATCGTTGGCAGACTGGTATCTCCTCAATCAAAATAAAACATAAAGTGATCCTTCGTGGACCAACTGCAGCTGTCCAATCATAATAAACAAAATTCCTTAGTTGATTTCTTTTTCTCGATCTATGTTTTCTTCACCTTTTCCAAAAATTAAATGGATAGAACAGAGGTGAAGGCAAAGACATTCTAGGCTGATTTGTGTATGTGTTGGATTATCTGAGATACACAGATAAATCTGGGTGTTAGCCTGAAAATTGAGCAGTGTCAATTTCAAAATAAATAATGTTAATGGCATTTTCAGCTTTTTTTTTTTTTCAAATTCATTGCCAAAGCATTTTGAGTGCCCTGTTGTACTTGTAACATAATGTGGGTGGTGAAAAGTTCTCTCTACACATCTGTTGTTTCTAGACAACTTACTGCATGTTGCGTTAGAGCACTGAATGCAAAAATTAACATAATTAACCTTGATGCCGCTCTAACACAAAAGAACACATTAAGCAAGGCACTTAAAATAATAGAATTAGTAATTAAATACTGCGTTTGAAATGTTTATAGCAATTGGTCCAAGGAAATGCTGTAGGAAGAGCAAATAAAGTGTGGTTTTTTTCCAAACCAAATCTGTTTGGGCTAAAATCTGAAGGCCTTAGTAACACAGCAGTAATTTACTCTACAAGTCCCATTACCTGAAGAAAATACAACCCAACCACAACACATCATCAGTGGGCTTTAGCTTATACATGTAACGGTATCATAGTTTCTCACTGGAAGGAATATTGCATGCTAAAGTTATGAACAGACGAAAAAGATGTAAAAAAAGATGAAAAGGTGGAGTAAGCAAGCCCACATTGTTTTATCATGTGCACAGTTAGTTCCAGTAATTTTCAACTAACATTATGCTACTTTCATTTCTCAAACTGCTCTATCAATTATTACATGTTTCTCCCTTGTTCTACTCATGTGTGATTTGAAAAACACCTAAGATAGTACACAATGTGAAGTATCAGACTCAGACAGCATTTATTAAGTACCACGTATACATTCAGTACCAAGTGTACAACAAAACACAAAAAATCCTGCCTCTAAGGTCTCAGAGCAGCAGAACATTATCTGGTCCACTACAATCCAGTAAGTGATAAAAATTACCTTCTGATACACACTAAAAACGTGTTACTACATTATGAATGGCATTCATCTCACCTAACTCTAATAATTGCATCTAGACTAAATTTACAAGCTGAACTCCATTTCTAGTAAATTCAGACAGACAGGCCCTTACACAGGATGATTTACCCTACCTCAATTTTTGATCTTAGATAAGGCTGTGCGTAAACTTAAAACACAGGCAAAACTTTGGATCAATCCGCAAAGGTCTGACCCCAACTTAAGCAGAATGAAATCAGCGTAATTGAGAATAGAAAGAATGTCTGCAGAATATTTGCTGGTTTAAAGAGGGTTTTTTTAAGTTTAAAAGGCTTTTAAGTTATTTTGTACCTCACCTCAAGACACAGTATCCAGTCACAATTTGTCATTGTGGATCTCCTTTAGAGTGATTGAATAAACTTTTACTATTATTGACAGCTAAGAAGTAATGGCTAAATTAATTTCATAGCAGATCTCCCTTTAAACCTCTAAGGCAGAGGAAGGTTTTATTGCAGATCTCAGTTTATTCCTTGTTCTCAGAAGCTACCAGGTTTTACACTCTTTGATCTTTTCATCTTAGCAGTCCTGTGTCAAGCATCCTTAATGGATGAGCCTCAAGTGCTCCTAAAGTCCTTTCCTGCAGCCTCCCATAAAGATCAGTAGAATTTCCTCGTAACTAGAAACTCTCTATTCTACCATTCCTCAACCAAATGCTGGCAGTCGGACAAATATTCATTCTATGATGATTCCTAGCAATCAGCTGAGCCTTTATGGAAGCTTTTGATGATAAATACCAATCCCAAGTTTCATTTTCCTCAATCCTAGATATAAAAGTATGATTAACTCACTGCTTTACCTAATGCTTTTCTTATCTTCCTTTTCAAATGTACATTCATTCAATTGCCAAATACTTAGCAACGTATTGTCCAAGTAGTTGCATGTCAGTAACAAGGTTTGATAAAGATTAGCCAGAGCTCAGAAAAGAATTATAATACAGTGAAAAGAACCTAAAGTCATGGTTCAGCATACCTACATTCTAATCCTAGCTCTATCCTGATTTGCTAGACGGCCCTTGTTTCTTGGCTCCCTCTTCCACAACTTGTCTAAAGCATAAGATCTGTACCATGCCTTAAACAGAGAACACAGATTTAACTGGCTTTTCAACTTTTCTGATGTTTCCAATATTGCATCCAACATGGCATAGTGTAAACAGGTCTCAAATGAGTGGTATAAGCTACAAAATAAGGCAATAGTCATTGGAAGAGATCAGTACTGTCAGAATTGATCTATTGCCCAAAAGCAAGGAAATTTTTCAAAGGGAAGCTGCTAGAGAAAAAATCATCAAGGTGACGTAATTCCATAGGACTGATTAAGCCAGTGGAAAAAGTGCTGCACTAAATATATTTCTCCATATATTCATCAAATTCCACAAACACAGACTTCTCAGGGTTAGGTAATGTCTGTTTAAGCCAATGGTTCTCAGTCATTTTAGATGTGCAACATACTTCTAAAAAGCTTAAAATGTTAAGGCATCATTCTTCTGATTTAATAGTCTTCCATCAGAAAGAATCTTATTTAAAAGGAATGTCTCCACTAATTTTCAGAAAGGTTTTAAGAAAAGCTACAAAAACACATATGATGTAAATGAATTTATGTTTCAGTCTGATAAATCTGTTGATCTTCTCCATACAAAAGATTCTTTTCATACTAGTGACTCAGGAACTGCTCCCAAAAAAATCCACAATGTATTCTGCACAGAGATTCTGCTATTTGTTTTACAAGGTTTTAATAACTTATTTTCTTGATTAATTTAATTTTTCAATTAAAATTTATATTAACACTGAGAGTATGAAAATGAGCATGTTTATCTGTTTTCAGAGACAACAGTCTTCATTAAATATTATTTCATTTTTCTCTGAAGTATACTTCTCCAAAAAGATCTAGTTAAGCAAAATTTGAAGATAACCAATAATCTCTGTTGATGAAAGCACACAAAGAAAGACAAAGACTCATATTTCAGTTGCTGTTGTCCTTGAGGAAGAAAATATTGGTGATACAATCCCTTAGGTAGTTTCAGAAAAGCTGGACCTTAGGAGGCTTTTTACAGTATTGTTTAGTTCCACAATAATAAAATAAGCCATTTTTAAAATGTGAGGAAGTTTTGGGGGTAAAAAGATAAATTCCACAACTACGTCTAGATCCTGCTCCTGTAAATGTTTATGTTTCATATATTTACAGCTATAAAAATTTTCTTTATACCAACCACAATGTGTGTTTATGAAACAACTTCATTGACCTGACACAAGCTGAAGTCAGGGTGGAGGCGATATTAGATATTTGGGAGGAAAAAACAAGATTCCATTGCACTTGAGCATGACCTAGTGGCTGGTTCATTGAGTGGCATTTATGGTAGAAACAGAAAAGACTACTTGTCTGCTCTCCAAGTGTCAGGGTAATTAATGTGCATGCAGCTGCTCATTGAGGATTGGATAAAGAGAAAAAAATAGTGACTAGAATGAGGTGTGTAGATGAAAGACACACACTCCCACATACATTAGCCAGTTGGGCCTCATGTTCCTGGTATTTGGAGCCACCAAATGAACTCTATTTTGTGACTAAATAAAATATTCTAACAGATTTGCACAGGGCATCAACATCTGTAAACTTTCTCATTCTTTCCAAAGTATATCATTGTCCTGGTTTGAGACCTATTTGAACTACATAAAGGCTTAATGGACTGAAAAAGTAGACCTACTAGCACATGCTTAGTATCACTATTAAATCAGTGGTTGGCGGTTTTTATATTCTGTATTTGAATTCTAGTTAGACAAGTGAAAACACTGCTAGTAAAATAGATGGTAAAAGAGTATATAATCTATATTGTTTACACATTGAAATCATATCTATAGTTTCTCCAGAAAGACTGTATACTTATTCTTTAGACCTATGAAATAGTTTCCTCAAAGTTAGCCAAACTGTTATTTAACTTGAGTACCCTGGTTAAACTATCATCTGGCATATGAAGCAACTGACATCTGTGCCTACTCAAACTTTACTGATGCTACTTACATCATAAAAATTTCATGTGATTGCCTTCAATTTGGAAAACTTTAGTTTGTCTTAAGCATGAAATATCCCACCCACAATATACTGTACACATTCAAGGCAATAAAATACAAAGCTGTTTGACCTGTACCAGACAAACCAGAATGGTAAATGGAAACATTTATTATGTTTTCATTACTAATTTTTAGCTAAATCTCTTGAAATGTAAAACAAACTCATGTTACTGAAGCTGAAACAACTTTAATACTGCTGTATCAACACAATCTGAATGCCTGTTGATGATGACTGACAGATAAAGATAAGTATTTCCAATATAAAATGTTGTATGCCCCCATCCTCTTTATCTATGTCTTACCACATCAAACGGGCTTCTGAACCTCTTCATTTTAGTGGTCAAAACACTTAGACTTCCAATCGTTAAAAAAATTACTTACACGGGCTTTACATCAAGCTACTTAATCACCCTACCTACTCCTTGACAGTCATTCAACCACAAAACATTTACCTTGCTATCCAGATCTGATCCACAATGAAGATGAAAATCTTGGCTCTGATCTACACCTTCACTCATTCTGCTGTCTTCGCCCTTAATAAATCAAGAGGATTCAAAAAAGGAATTAATTTAATGGTTCAGTCATACTTGTCTATGTTTCAGCAAGATACAGCTTGCCCTCATGTTGACCCTTAGTTCAAAAACTCACGAGCAAAGGGGGTAGGTATATAATTCTGCTTGTAAATCATTAAAGCCTAGAGCTATTGCTTTGACTGAGCTCAGATTTTAGCCTCAGAATTTTATTTCAGGCTGCCAGAAAACATTTCATATTAAAGAAGAAAATACATAACTATAGTGATTGGTATACTTCTTTCTGAGTAAACGTGTCATTTTAAGAAGGAGAGAACACACTGGGAGTGAGTAAATATATTCCAGAAAGAACTAAAATAACATTGTCTTTGGTCCTGATTCCTGAATGGGACATATTGAACAGTCTGGAAAGAAAAAAAATCATACACTATGTCATCTCCTGTTTAACTAATGAAAAATTATTCTGAGTTGAGATAATTCTTCATAACACCACCCTACAGAGTTCATAAGTCAAATTTATATGCAGCCTTTTTGGATGAGCAAATTACACAAGGCTACTTACTGTACACAGGCTGCAAATACGTCAACCAGGCAAGCCTACTGCACAAAGCCACATATGAAAGAGGAGAAACCTCCACAACAGGAAGTTGTGGAGCTGCCTGTGGGGTGGAAAACACATGGAACTAAGCTTCTTGCCACCCACACACTCAATTTTTACTGGAGCCAGGTACAATATCTTGCATGATTTCCTTCTGTGTCAGTGCTTCAGTAACTTTCCTGCACAGGCCCGCATGCATAAAGGCCCTACTCTGTTAATTTGCTTAGGGGACGAAGAGAAAGCGAGGAACATTTTGTGGTAAGGAATAATGCCTTCCTTTCCCTTCCCTCCCTCCCTAATTATAATTTTGTTTTAGTTGGATTTGTTATAATGAAATGGCCAATATCCTTCTGTGTAGAACATCCACAGCTATGTAATTGTCAGGAGTCTCCAAGTTTCATATGAACAGAATTAGATAGAACCAGCAAATCCATCTCAGAAAAGGAAGCCTTGAATACCTGTAGTGGCAAAACTATACTGACATTTAATCTTTACATAGCTGCTTCTAAGAGAGAGACACTCACACCTGTGTTACCTGTAGAGTTCTCCGTATTTTTGCCCAGTTCTGCCAGATGTTAAAGTATTACATTCACTTGCTTTTGGAACCCACACTTAACTTGCAGTTGGTGGCAGGAATTGAAGCCCACACTGTGCTGTTTCTTGTGCTGGACCCCCCACATCTGCATTAAGGACAGCCTCTCAACACCTTTCTCAAACTTCTTACCAAAGGACATACAAGTTCTTCTGCAGGAGAATTAAATAGCTGCAAAAGTACCCTAGCGTGTCCACACAAAATCAAAGAGTTGTCTGGACTGCCCAAATAAGAAGAGCACATCAGTGCTTTTATGGAAATGGCTGAGGCCCAGCTAACTTGTTCTACAGACCCCTCACAACTGATACTTGAGCAAGTGCTTAGCTAGGCAACTGTTGAGGGCTTTTTGCTGTGAAAAGACAGTAGTAAAAGAAAGAGGATGAGAAGAAAGCAACCACAAATGAGCAAACGACTCTGATTCATGAATGAGAAAACACTGATCTTGGCAGCGTTACAAAAGTAATATTTTCACTAGAATGAACTGTTCTCAAACAATTTCTCCAATATGTTAGATACAAACAAGTTCTCCTTCAGTATTAGGCAAGCATGTCTTCTCTTTCCACGTCTTTTTTTTAGTTCCAAACCCAAATTTATTGTGGCCAAAAGTTCTCAAAAAAATCTCAGTCTCTGTTTGTATTTTAGCTGGGTTTCTCTCTCATGGTATACCAGAGCAGTGACGCAGTATGGGATTTCGTTCCAGAACAATATTTCTTTTTCTCTATCCTTCTCTTTTAATAGTCCCTTGCCATAGAGAAACTACTAGCATTTAGGGAGTTACTAAGCCAGTAGTACTCAGTTTTGGAAATGAATGAAATTTTCTTTGTCTCTCAATGATATTAGTAACTCAAAGAAATCTTAATGCTTTGACAAACTCATAGTAAGCAATAACATGTTATGGATTACTTAAACCACAAGTGAAAGGTAACTGCCTGTGGGAGGAAATGTGGCAATTGTTAAACAGTGGTTAGCTTCAGAAACACTTCTAAAGTTTAGACAAGAAGCAAAGTAAAGAACCAAACGTAACTGAAACTAAAAAGGGGATGCTGACAAGCGAATCAAACCTGGAGCTTGGCCACAATTGTAGGTACAGTTTAAAAACTGCATATGATGAACACCACCGGTTTACCATTCAGTTTTATGAAATCCAAATCAGTTGTTATCTAAAAGGATGCAATTCCAGCTTTTTTCAAGGGGAAAATGAATATGGCCTTCTAATTGCAAAAGCACTGTATTAGGGGATCTACTTTGCTACTGTTTCAGACAAGAGACCTGCAATTAGCACCACAGCTCATGAGGGCAGCCTGGGGGGGTCTCCACTTTAAACATAGATTTTGTATATGAAAATTATGTACTATTTCTTCATTGTCCTGAGAAGACAGTGGCATTACCAGGAAAAACTACCTGTTGGATATCATGAGTGTGGATTCTGATTATGTCTTGGGGTAGGTGCAGGACTAGGGTGGAAGTGCTCTTCCTCTACTGAGAACTTTTACTGAGAATGAATCTAACAATATCCTAAAACGTATGACAAGAAACCAGCTATGAACTATTATATTAAATTGACTGCCAAAGTCTCTTTTCATTGGACGTAATTCCTATTTATCACTTGAGAAACTTAGAAACTAGAGAAAAGCCTTAAAACACCTCTTGGAAGAAGACAGTATTTCTTAAAATATTTTAGTATAGTGTTGTGAACACTTGGTTTTCATTGCAACTTTATTTCAGCTCTGTCCCTATCTTTCTCCACATCAATATTGTCTTTAACCTGGAAAAAAACTGGTGTGTGATGATTTTGGAAGAAAAGGAAAGGTTTAAGCCATGGAAAGTTCATAGATTTAAGCCCCAATCCTGTAAATGATTCGGAGCAAGAAAATCCTTACTCCAAAATACTCTGTGAAGCAACAGTGACACTGTGTTTGTACAATAGTCTGTCACATCATGGATCTAAAGGAAGCTTTTAAACCTTTAAGAGATTTGAAGATAACAGGGCATGGTTATGGAAACATATGGCTATTAGAAAATCAGATGAAAACAAGACAAATGAGCTACTACACATACACAACTTGAGCATTCTTGTTTGGTTTTATATAGGTATAAATCTTTTAAATATATTTATCTGAACAGTGTCAGGAAGTAAAACCTGGCAGAGGGCAGTTTTGGTGGCAGTGACTTCAGCATTAGGAGATTAACTGAAAAGAGTAAAAACTCAGAGAAAAAAATCTGGGTGGATTAAGAATGCAAAGGAATGCACAGGTTGAAAATCGGGTTTTAGATAGAGATGTCTGCTTGTCTGCCGGTGAATTTACATTGACCCTACCACCATAAGATCACCAGTGCTAGAAAGTAGTAAAGTAGAAGTAAAAAATAAAAAAAGCAAATATTGCCTGCTGTGCCTCTGAAATAGTGCTACATCGCCCATATAACTATCAGCTGCAGTTATGTGCTCTTTGCATACTAATGAGGAAATGACTTATTGTTCTAATTGCAAATCATTATTGCCAGAGCCATAAAGTATGTGTTCTCAGAATTTTGCCTAATGTCTCACGATGTTGTGGAAAAGCCATCTACCACATATTTTCCTGGCTACGTAATAGCAAATCAAATGGCAATATTTTACATCCCAGCAATTTAGCATTTTGCATAGCTGAACAAGAAACATAGGACAGAAAGTATGTCCTAAGTTCCAAAAGAAGATTTGTTGTCTAGCTTCCATAGTATATTTAAGACAAGAATCTCACTGGAAATTTCTGAAGAATAATAGAGTTAGTATCATTATGCACAGGAAGAGTGTGTCAAATGTGTAAGTAAAATTAATGAAGCAGAAAAATGCACACAAAAATCTATAGACTCAAGAAAGTATCTTATTTGTCATGTAAAGCTAATTAATCACTTCCTGCCATTTCATGTGCAAACCCCTCTGATATTGCAAGTCCACTCAAACAGCATCCTGGATTAAAATTGCCTTTTCCTATGTATGAAGTAAACTACACTGCACAGCACAGCACTATCTGTCTAGTTGATATTATAATCATATAGATATAGATGTATATCACATAGATCGGAATGTCCAACCTTTCACCTGCATGTCTTATACAGCATTCAGTTGGATTAAGTTCATTCCTGGCATCCCTTTTTGGCAAGGGGCTGGGAAGGAACCTATGTCACACTGTTATTTCGGATATATTTCCAGTCATGCAATGGAACAGGGACCAAGGGACGCTCAGGAAATGCAATGGCTAGCTTGTACATCCTCCTTGGAAGTTACTGAAAAGTCACTAAGAGATGAGGTAGAAGCTATTTACATTAAGTATTCTGATACTGGGAGTCACAGTCTGCTCATTCAGGAGACATAGTAAGACTCTCTAGGGCCTTTCTGAAGTATATACCATATCTGCTACTGAGAAACATCTAACATACTGCTCACGTAACACTGGGTCAACAATGTTCAACTCTTTCCACGAAGTAACAGAAAAGACTGGAGGCTGTAGCCCTAGACTATAGATATAAACGAAGGAATAAATGTTCTCATCTAGAAGCCCTTTGGGACAAAAAACCCCCACTTTGACAAATGTAATAAAACCGGCAAAAGTATTCCAGTTTCAGTCCTTCATCTCTCTCACTCTCCCCGCATCATCTACATCCTGGAAATTTTAATTACCAGCCTTTAAAGTTTGAATGTTTGTTGGCTCTCTTGTACTGAAGCTGTTCCACCTTGCCCTAACATTTAAATATTTACTAAAGTGAGAAAAAACACTTCTACAGTCCTAGAGACTATGGGCAGCTCAACAAGGAAACAATTCTAGTCCTACCATGTCAACAACTGTGTCAATTCTCAGGCCCTGGAAGCAGGACAGAGAAATCAATGCCTGTTTTCTAAATCCTGGTAGGATGCTAGCATGAGCAACGTAGCTATTTATTTAGGACAGTCAAGACTAAGGCAATTCTACCAAAGGCAATATATTACCCAGAAGATCTTAGGAGGGCAAATTCAAGGGGCAACTTGCCATCTTTTAACAAAAGTGAGCTGCTAACACCATAAGAGCATCTGAAAATAAATGCCTTACTGGGTCAGAGAACAGTCCACCTAGCCCACTGTTCTGTTTTCAGCAGAGGCAGTACAAGATGCTATTTCAGGAAAGTGGCTGGTCCTTGTCTACAGGTACCTTTTTTTAATGACAGTGTCAATATTGCATGCTGTTGCTCCACGTACTTATTTATGAACTATCAATAAGTTTGAAGTTTGAAGGAAACCATACGTGATAATAAAACAGCTCGGTTTGCAATATAAAGCAAAAGGATTTCTCTAGGTATTTCCACTGAATCTTAGTGTAAGCACAAATTAGCCTTCTAAATATAAATATAAAAAAATACAACCAAAGATTGATCTGATACCACATATTTGAGAAGTGACTATGTTAAAGCATCAGGAATAGTTTAATCAATTCTGGGTCATAAAAATATATTTAAGTTTTTAATAAATAAATCAAAACATCAAATTAGATCAGTATGTGAATACTGCTCATCAACATTTTTATATGTTGCTGCCATTTACAAATACTGCTAAAATACAATGGAATTTCAGATGCTCTCCTCATTGACTTAACTCATCTGTTATGGAAATCAGTTGGGAATTCTTTTGAATGTCCCACTTACAAGAGAACAATTTCACCAGCCCATCCTTGCTTCCAAAAGCCAGAGTTCCAGTGCAGTAGCTTGCTGTTACGATTTAAATATTTCCATAAAACCAAATGTCAGAGGATTTTCTGACAGTAGAATATGTAGTGAAAATTGAAAACATGTTATAAACAGACTGAATTACTGTATAATTAGGATTTCCAAGAAGACAGCTTACAGGCTAGTCAGCATTTTAAAGATGCAGAAATAATAAATAATGGGATTGTTCATGTAATCGCTTCCCAATAAATACAAGTCTGTTAACACAGATCCAACTGACATGGATCCAGCATTTTACGACTTTTCTAAATCAGTATTTCTTAGCCTGTGATTCCATTTGCTGTATCAAAAACAGTAGAATATGAAGATAGTCTATCAAGGTGATGTTTTAAAAGTAACATGAAATGAACAGAACTGTGGAACTTCCTGCTGCACAAAGTAACAAGTGCAGGTGATTAAGCACGGAGCTATAGAACATTTTCAACTAATGGAGGTATAGAACATTTTTCAACTAATTCTCATCATATCTTAATATAAAATACTCACTTTTATGTTCTACCTCTGTAAAATTCAGATGGTATAATCATGCAAGTTCAAACTCAGTGAACTCAGCTGAACCAGAAACCTGGAGTTGAAGAACACTATAGCTACATAGTGTAATATATAGAAACCCTTCAGGCTTCCTCACTGTTTTTTGAGTTGCATTCTTCTCCTGAGAACCCTGTCTACCTTAGTGGCAGTTTTAACTCAGCTGAACTGTGGCAAGATGATATTTTATGGTTGGTTTGATCTGACTAATCATAGAATCATGGAAAGGTTTGGGTTGGAAAGGACCTTAAAGATCATCTAGTTCCAATCCCCCTGCCACTAGACAGTGGCTCAAAGCCCCATCCAACCTGGCCTTGCACACCTCTAGGGATGGGGCCTCCACAACTTCTCTGGGCTTGTTCCAGGGTTTTGCTGTTGGCAATGAACAAGGATCATCCTTATGAAGCTGGTAATGAATGGAATCATTTAATTGTTTTAAGTTTTATTTGAAAGTCTGTAGTTTAATAAATTTAAGTTCTATTGGAATTGTAAGGATGGAAAATAATGACCAAAGTTTACAAATATAAATTGACTTCCTGTTTTGACTTGGTTAAGGGAATAAAGCCCACCCTCATACCTTTGCTTGATTTATCTGCACTACAGCTGTCAGTGAATGCAGGACAACTATGTAGGAATTTAACTTATTTCTGATATAAACTATCAAATAAGGTTTTGTCGCTACAATAAAAAGTGACATATGCGGGGTACTCCAGGGATGAACCGACTGCAAATTCTTCTTTGAAAATGCTCCTGTAATTTCAGTGAACATTAACCTTGGAACAATTTTCAAATCACTGTAGTACAAATCTAACATTTGTTTCCCAGCACAATTTTATACATAGGAATGAACAATTAGCAGTTCTCATGCTCTTACACATTAAAAATAGACAAGAATTATGGTTATTATTTCATTGCACAGTTTCAACTGACGGGGCTGGTTTCGTTCAGGTGAGTAATTTGGACGTATTATTATATGTAGCAACTTGCTTTTAAAATACAGAAAGAATTGAAAAGCACAGAAGAGCTAATCCTGGCATTTTATTAAGGCCATGAAATATCACAAAAATTATGACTGCAAGCTGTTGCAAGAGTAGGCCATAAAATGCCTGTCATCTCACCATACTATTGCCACACATCTCAGGAGACGCATAATACTCACAGTGACCTGTCCCTAGCAGTACAACCTCCTCATATCCCATCGTCCTCCAGAGCGATGTCTTGTCTATTCCTTTCTGTGAGATGGTATGGAATGAGTCCTGTACTTAAATGTGAAGCCACTCGAGTAAACAGGAGTCTTTGCATCAAAAGGTTCATGTACTGAATTTATTAGTCCCAGAATTCAACAGAGCTTTATTAATCAGCTCCTAAACCATGTCACAAGTGTATCGTAGGGATGTTGTAAAGCTGGCCACTTTTGTCTGTCTACCTGTCTCTGACAAGAAAGCAGCAACTTGACACTTCTTAGACCTAGAACCTGATCTGTTGCTCTTCATGCCCAGGAGCATTACTGTATTGACCATGACTATATCTGTTGAAGCAGCACGTTCCTATTCTTATTGTGGCTGGCACTACAGAAGGTATTTCATCAAATGATACTTATAAAGCTTATATCAGATACATATGTAGCAACCATGGAAATACAACTAATTTTGCTTCTTCCAACTTTAGTTCTTACTTCTTGAGCTACTAAATCCCTTCAGTAGTTTATAGCAGTAATGATATACATGATCTGTTTTTTACTTGGTAACCATGTGGTTGATAGATCAAAACTTTAAGCAAAACTCGTGCTTTGCAAGCAAGCAAATGTGGAGGTACATATTGCTATTAAATGAAAAACATGACAATATATAACAAAGCACTTAGTAGAAAAACAGTGCCCAGCCAGAGCCAAGAAACACTGAAAGTATTCTGAAATAATCTACCTTAAGTGCTTGGACTCATACATGTTTTTGAAAAGCGGTTGGTGGAGAAACAAAGGAAAATTATTCCGACTATTAACTGTCGGATAACAGGAAAGAATGCTGTCACAAAGAGAGATACACTTTTGAAAGATCAATGAGGAAAGGGAGAAGAAACTACAATAAAACCATATTGCAAGCTGAAAGCAGCATGGATGTAGTGCTTCCTCTTGCTACTGAGCAATGAAGAACAAGAATTTCTGCATGTTCTGGACCTTTCTGAGATCAGAACAAGATTAGTGCACTCTGAGCTCTGTGCTTTTCCTCATTTGTATGTATTCTTTCAAGTTACCTGTTACATGACTGTTTTGTGAGTCGTAAAGAGGGGGAAAACCTTTCATCTCCTTGACATGAGAAAAGCCACATGCAAAATGCATTTATGATCAGTAAAAGATATTTAATTCTACCTAATTGTACTGACACAAGGAAATAAAATGTAAAGTTTCATTTTTAAAAATACTTTCCTACTAATGTTCACTGCCTTCACAACTTGCTTCTAAAAACAACAGTAGGTATTAGCAACAGCAAGATCCATTTTTTTGCAGTGGTCATCCATTATATAAGCTGATACAAAAGTTGGTACAATTTATTACCAACATTGCCTTGATATTTAGTCAGTGATATCATACTTTTAATAACATTTCCCTTCATTTGCAAACTCCAATTATTCATTATAAAGGCATTCCAACAGAGATTAACATCACACTCCATATCAATTGCTAATCTAGGGACCGCCTGACAATGATTGGCTCAGTGTTTCAAAACTCTTCGTAATAGTGGATACTAAACATACTGAGGTCATGATTTTTTCTCTACACAATAATTATTCATAGAGTTTTCCTACAAGGTAATTATTCCTAGAGTATCTCCTTAATCAACACAAGGAAATAGATAAAAAGAGTTGTGCATATTGGTAAATATTAATGGGTTTAGGCTTCTAATTATATTTATTATGTTATTATTAGAATTATTATCTCCAGGAGTGTTTCATTATGAAATAATTACTGAAATTTGATGTAGTAAAGCCCTGCATCTCAGCACCATGCACCCTGGTTAAGACTGACAATTTTTCAGAACTATTTTTAAGTAATTTTCTGTTTCCCCAAAGAATCAGTTGTCAGGGATGAATTCAATACCCCAAATTAAGTGTTTGTTTTAATGTAAAAGTTATTTCATCTCTAATTTTCATATTTTTTAATGCCTTTTTAGCTGCCAAATTCATAACAAAGTGATAAATAAAGCCTCCTAAGGGATTTATTTCAATTAAGCCTGGATTCAGGGTGGTCCTTATTTTAGTCAAAACTAGAAAATTGATGCTTCATTTCCAAAGCAAAAGACACTGTAAGCTGCACAAAAATAATTCATTCTAACATTTTCCAGAGTTTCATTGATGTGCATTCATGGTATGTTCCACATTTTATTAATTGCTTAAGTATTTTAGTACTGTATTTCCAACAGTCTATGAAAAATCTTTAAATGTGGCTATAAGATATAGTCCAGCTGACATATCCTTTAATTTTTCTTCTAACATAAATTCTTTCAACGATATTCCTTCAAAGCTAATATGGCTTTTTTTTTTTTTTTCCAAAAATAAGCTATTACAGAATAGTATAAAACATTCAAACCATTAATGTAAATACTATGAGAGTAAACCATCAAAACTTTTTTTCAGTCCAGTATCACCAGGAAAAGAATACGCATAAGGAATCAAACTAGAAAATTTAAGACATCAGAATGCAGGAAATACAGTTTAGTGTTTAAATGCAAATGAAAATGACAAGATTTTTCCAGCTTCTCTTAAAATGCAACGTTACATTTCATGAAAACGTTTTTGAGCAAATGTGGTGAGTTTCACATGGGTTGTGATGTTTCTAAGCACCTTATTTATTTCATGTTTATCAAAAGTTACCCTCCTCACTTCCTTCCAGTACAATATTTAGAAATTTGTTGAATGTTTTTCTTTCACTGGAAAGCATCAAAACAATAAAAACTACATTTAATACAATAAAAACAAGATTTGATTGCTCTCTCTATTCACAATCGCATTGCAAGTCTATTGATAACAGCTGAGACAGACTAATACTTCTTCTTTTGTCAAGTAAACATATTTAATAATCTCAACCATTAAATTTGCAAATGAGTCTCACTTGTCCTCTGCAACTGTTTGGTGCAGGAAACCCATCTTGAATACAGATTTGTCCTTCTTTAGAAAAAAGTCAAGTTACTTCTTCCCCACAATGAAGAACAGTAACTTGCCACTGGATTTCTTCCATATTTTGATATATGTAGCATGTGTTACTAAAATCTACCCTTTGTCTACTCTGGGAGATCTGTATATATATTTTATTTGAATGCTTGCAGTTACGTGTATACTTCTAGTTGAGCTCGGAGGTTGTACATTCTTTTGGGCCAACTTTTCTAACAACGCGAATTGAAGAAGTTCAGCGCTTTGAGAATACTGTTCCTGGCTCTCTCATACACAGCTCCAAAATGCTAGCAGATTCGAAGTGGCTAAGACAATAGCATACAGAATTATAATTTACACAGAGAGCCATTCCTATGGCCATATATAGCTCCCCATGAGAAGCTATCGCTTCATAGCTATAGCTTCATAGCTTTAGTAGATCATAGAAAACAGCAGAGTTGCAGAAATATGTTTGAAGTTATACATAGGCATATATTGTGTATGTACATAGTTATTTTGGACATAAAATATATTTGCTTTTTGGCAGCTGTGTCTCTGGCTATCAATTCATAGCTTAACGCTACGCTTACTGGCACAATTCTTATGTACCCGGGGGAAGGGGCAAAGCAATTTCAGTCTCCTGCATAACTACATCTGTATACATCTAGAAGTGACTTCCACAAGTAACAAGTGATCCCCATGTAGGTCACAGAACATAACAAAACAAAGTGGCCATTGCTGTTCCTGTGATGACATTCCTTCATTCTTTGTGATAAAGCAATTTAATTCTATAGCTTCCTCTGAACACCTTTATTGGCTTCAGTAGGAGGCTTGACATAATGATCAAAGTTAAGATGATCAAAATCTTTCTTCTCTTTTTTTCTTAAGACTTTTCAACTAAATTTGTTGAAGTTTGCACCATGTTGTACACTGGAAAAACCTGAGTACAAATGCTCCTTTTCAGACTAAAGACTAAAGTTGCCCGAGTACAATCAGATAATTAAGTTGCTGAACATCATCATTCACGGAAGCAATTGATTTTACTTCCAACTTGTCATCAACAGAAGTACATGTTGTATTTTAATGTTCTAGAAAATAATAGTAAGTTTTCAGGGACAGAACTAAAATAGAATTGCAGCATTTAATGATGTCAAAGACATGGTACTATTGGATTATGTTTTGCCACATCTTGTAGACCAATAAACCCATTTGTTTATAACGTAGCCAAATAAACATTTATCTGAATTTTTGTCAATTGAAATAGTGTCTCCAACTATCTTACATAATGTGACTTATCATATAATACTCTCTCTGAAAGCCAATATTAAAGAATTTAACCTTCACATTAAAATATCACTGTTAGTGAAATGAAAGAAACATAAATTCTAAGTAATTTTCTGTTACTTCAATCTACTTAAAAATCGTAACATGAAGATTTAGAGCAAAAGATTAAAAACTCCTGGATGTTGTAATGCTATTGCTTTAGCAAGTGTTTTACTCAAAATTATCAAATCTGCTAGTCATGAATAGAGAAACAGGCTTACTCTTTGACATGACTGTACATCAAACTCCTGAACACTGGAGAAATGTCTCATCATTTACACCAGCAATTCGTAATTGCATGACATTACAAGCAGTAATTTCCATCAGTGTCATTTCAGCCAAAAGAAACAAGAATTACTTTTCCGGATAAAAATTAAACCAGTACCACTGTGTCCTATGATATAAATAGAGAAGCTCCGGGAATACGCCAAAGAATGGAAGACATTACATTCATGTCTCAAAATGAATTCTGAACAAAACAAGCCCTTTACAGTTCTTAGTTCCCATCTCAGAGCCCACCCTAATAGGACTGAAGTCAATGTTGCTAGTCATCAGATTAACTGGGAGGAGTATCATGCCTAAAACATGCCTTAAAACACTTTTCATGCCCTAGTTCCAAATAAACCATATGGGATGTTCAATTCTAGGAGAAATACATCAGAGGCAGAAAAAAACCCAAACACGCTACAGATAACTGCAATGGAGAGCGACATTCTTTTGGTACTTTCAGTGTATGTGCCAGAAACGTTGGTCAAGCACGGGAGCTAATACTCTAAACGTGTTTCTGTTCCAACATTTAATAGGGATGAACCAGTCATGAATGGCCATAGTGAGCTTTCTTCTTACTTCAGTCCTACCAGCATTGCTGCACTGTGCGTTATAAGATATTAACGGCCGGCAGAGTTACAAGGTCACCTCGTCCAGCTTTGTACACTCAGAATTGTTCCTTCCCTTTCACTTAGACTTGATCATGAGTAGACTGAAGGAATAGGATTTCTCCTAATTCCTACAGAATTTTTTTTCTATAGCCTCCAAGGAAGCATTTTGTTTTCTCCTTGGTATTTTCACCTTTCATGCATTCCATTCTATCAGATGTCATGTTACTTTCTGCTTATTCTTCTTAAGCTACTGCTTATTGTTACAGTGTTGTGTGCTATGATTAACTTCTATGTTCATCTGTTAATTTTGCTGAAAGCACTACCCAAATATGTGGCCATGTTTTAAGATAGTTACTTTGCATGACACGCAAATTCTACTGAATGCATTAGGATTCTTGATGATAAAGGTGTTGGCTGTTAGGGAACCATGTAGGCACAACTCTCTATATACCTCTCACTATACTTCACATGTATGGCTTAGAAGAACAATGCTGACCTTATGAACTCTACCAAGTATCTGCCTCATCAGTATCCCAGCCCGCATCAAATCAGTTACAACTGCTTGTAATACAGGAGAGGTAACAGGCTGTCCTGCGTCTTAGGTCACTGTCCCTAAAATACCACAACTGAAAAGTGTCTTCTGAGCAGAGCCATGGACACTCTTTCATCTTTATAGCCCTTCTTTACCTCTGTAAAATGCACAGTTCTTACATACATCCTAGTTTAGGTCTGATTTCTGCTGTTCATTCCCTGTAGTAGTTCCATATGAACTCTCAGTGAGCTCTGAGAGGAAAAAAAAACCAGATCTCTAGTGTACACAGAGACATTCTCCTAAGAGGTTTCTTGAAATAAACTTCCTAATACACAAACTCCTAAGAACGTCCTCCACAAACATAACTGATAAGATGATCAAAATGAAGGTCTATATGGGAGTCCATCCAATAACAACCACAGCAAGCTGAGATTAGTCACATCGTAGCCAAAGAAGCCACTTTGCTGGTTACTCCAGGTCACAAAAGCCATGTAGGAGAGCCAAGTATTTAAGACCAGCTGGTCCAGTTAATTGCACACTGTACGGCAATCATCAGAAAGGTCAAGGACTTCAAAAGGTGTCACAGGAACTTATGCTACTTGGCCAGGTGCCATAGGACATAATACTAGAATTTACTAGAAATGAGTAAATAGCATAGCCTGACTGGAATGAGGTAACTGCCTTTGAACCAGAAATTGGCAGCACCGTGTAAAGACCATTGTGATGACTACACTCCAGAAACGGGACTCTCCACACCACAGAACTGAAGAAGAAAAAGATAAGAAAAAGACTGAGGTTACGATCTGGGAGTTTCCCATGGTCTGTATGCCTTCTGTCTCAGGTAACAATACAAACACCTGCAAAATAACCAGGGTGTAGGTAGCAACGTAATTTGGCCCAGTTTATGTAATCCAAAAGATTTAACTTAACAAATAACGACAGCTTCCCCAGCCATGACCATTGCCTCCTCTCATTCATTTCCAGGAAAGTAGGTGTTTAGCAGCTTATTGTGAAGAATAGTTCTGGTTGATGAAAGGTTCTGACTATGTCCAGGATAAGCCACAGAAGCTACTGGCTAGTAAAATGTGCCTAAGAAATGATAGCGCTATGCATAACACATTTTTGCTACCTGAGGCTAGATAAATAGGGTAGCAGAATAGCTGGAAATATCTGCTGCCTGGAGAGCACTAACAAAGATGTCAGCTCTTACAGAACTGACCTTGGCACAAGTGTATCTCAAGGCTGGAAGGGAATCTGATTGTACACAGATCCCAGAAATTTGACACAGGTATATAAAATAAAGATTGGTATCAGAGGTGATAATTATAGTCAAACTGGATGTCCACTATCATTTCATGAAGGCACAGCTGGGATTAATGGAGTTTTCTAATATTTATCCAGGTCCTTCTACATGTCCACACCATCCTCAAAATGTTTCGCTTCCTGAAAATTCTTGTGTGGTCAGTTTTCAGTTTTCTAAATCCCCAAAGCACTTGATTTGTTCCTTTTATTACTTACTAGCTTTTTAAATTCTTCAAGTGTCCTACTGGCTATGGTCAATGGCCTGATAGGCTGTGCAGTTAAAGAAGCCAGTGGACCAAGGGCAATACTCATCAAAGACTCGGATGGAGGTGGCCAAAGGCATCACAGAACTGAGGGTGGGCCTGTTCCAGAACTAAGCACTACACAGCCTCAGTCTGCTCAGTAATTCTTTTCAATTCAAGCCTCTCCCATGGGGCTGAGAAAGCTGGAGTAGGTGGCCTGCTGGTTGTCTGCCAAGCTTGTTTCCCCAGCTCCTCCAAATGTCCAGACATAACTAAGGGAAAACATACTGGCTAACTTACCAAGTCTGCTTTGCCCTATACAGTTTACCCACTGACCCTCCCTGTCCCATACCTCTAAACTCAGTTTAGTTCCTCTTGTATCCAGTCTTATAGTCAGTCTTGCCACCCTACTTGTCTCTTGCACGGTCCCACTCATGACCCTGATAAATCTGTTGCTATTTCCCAGTCTATCCCGTCTCTCCTAACACATACTTTCTGTGCCTCTGCTCAAACTGTCTGCTAACCCAAAGGCCTGGGTGAGCATGAGGGAATAATGGCTTTTATACTGGTGGGCAAGCCTTGTTCCCAGTTTGGGAGCCTTGGTTCTGATCTTCCTGGGTGGGCTAGTCATGACCCTGTCTTGACAAGAATTAAGGACTTTCCACATGGGTTGGGCAATATTTAGGCACGCGGCATGAGAGAAATGAATCAAAACAGGGATGGGTGGAGGACAGAAGGCTAAGTTGGCAGGAGAGAACCCTATGAATGTGAGAAAAGCAACTTAGAAGGCCAGAGAACTTTATAAATCTAATTCTGGATGGCTATCTGACTTATCTAAGTAGTGTATCCTTGGGTTAATGAAAAGAGCAGAAGAGAAGGCAGAGGATGTAGACAGCAAGACTTAGCTAATGACCTACATCTAACTAGCTAAATGAGAAAGAGAATTCTAATATTAATTTCAAGAATCTTTTCCAGGAAAACAAATTACTCACCCAGCTATGTTGAAAATATATAAGCTTATCTTTTAAAACATTTCTGTAGCCTAGCCTCTTTACAGCATTTGGTGCTTAGTAGTAAGCTGCAGTTTTCTGGGATAAATAAATACTATAATCTCCCTACATCCATGAAGACACATTCAATGTAGAAATTAACTATTTGTGACAACACTTATATTGCATTCATGTCAGCAAGTACTTCCATTATGACCAAGGAACTGATTTTAAACTGAAGTATCAGTGAAAAGCAAAATCATGCATTTGCATCAGAAATTAGAATTGAAGAGAATTACAGCATATATTTGACCAGAACATACTAGTAATACTGTATACGCTTTCTGACCATTAGTAGCCAAATAAAACAAACTTCTAAAATCTTCTTTCTAAGAGCAAGCCATATTATACTCCATATTTATGAAATGTTTTGTTAATAGTTTCAAATGACCGTATTTAAGATCATTTAACTGGTTTACAGATATTCAGTAAAGATTTTTTTTTTCCTTGGCAAACTTCTGACTACTATTTTTCTTTTAGCCTTTCAATCTGAATTGTGTTAGCATCAAACAGGAATTGATCCATTTTATACTGAAAATATGACAGTTTTCCTACAGACTCTTGAGAACTAAATTAGACCCCCAGAGAAGAGATATTCCCTCTTCTCTCCATGATACAGTTTGTAAACTTCAAAACTGAATTTTCTGTTTCCTACAAGCACTTCCACTGATTATGCAGTACCCATTTACAACTTGTTAGTTAATGTTTTATTTCTCCATCCTGTCTAGAGCATGCTGTTCATCACAATTCAGGCAAAGTTTCACAACTAGTTTATTTCACAATCCACGTCCATGTTGCCACCAAAAGGGAAAGTTCTCCCCATTTCCTTAAGCCCTTGGTCCCTCCTTTGTGCCAGGACTGGATTGCTGGGATCAGATGGATTGACTCTATTCAGCTGAAAACTACCAAAATTAATGAATTAGTTTTTAGGCAGATCAGCTCTCTGATCCAACAAATCACACAGCTGCATGAGTGTTGGTGCCAGCAGAAGAGAGGCATTATAAACCATTGCCTGGAGCAGAAAAGTTGTGGGACAGTAGCAGAATAGATTTAAACTGGTTTACACCAATTGTGAAACTGCAGCCTTAAAATCACACGTAACTTAACTGAACATACTGATCACCCTCTTCTTCAACAAAGAGGATAATAAATAAAGTGGGAGCGAACACTGATCCAAACAAAAGAGCACTTTGGATACTAAACAGTCGATTAAATAGTTATTCATCTTGCGGGGCAAATCTGTACAGACTAGACACGAACATATGACTTTATGAAGCACTATATCACTTGTTTATTAATATCCATATCATTCTGTATTCATCTTCACTTTAGGATCTTACTGAAAAAGGGACCTTTTAGATAAGTTTTTGCTTCTTGGCTATTTTTCTGCTTCACAAACACTAATATTTATATCTTATTATTAATACTTATCTAACAAAAATGCCAAGATTGGCCTTCAATCACTCAATGAAAATGTTAAATAAATTTTATCCTCATGTCAAGATGATTCCTTTAAAAATAATTATGACTGTTACTATACACATAGCAGCTATGTCTTTTTTTAAAAAATGAATACATATTGTTTTGATCAGTCCAATAATAATTTCATAGATTCATGAACACGTTTCTACCTCGACACTGTTCAGATGTTTTGCTTTTACTTTTGCTTTATATATTTAATTCCTTCCATAATTTTTGGCTCCGTTGAAGATCCTAACAGGTAAACATAAACGGATGCTGAATATGTGAAACAAGAAAGACATATCAAGAAATGGCATTGACTAGGATACACAGCAAAAATTTTCTAGAAATGTAGTATTCATAACCGTTTAAACTATTTTGCTACTATCCCTTTCATCTTAACTATATGGTACTCAACATAGAGCATTTGCTTGGATTCACTACTGGCTGTAGTTCCTGGCCCTCAGTTCAGCTCTAAACCATCAGTCTTAGCCAGTCAATAATTTTAAGTCAGCACTACAAAATGTTAGTTCAGAGGTCTGTTGGAAAATCAAAGTGAATTTTCTCAAAGATTATTGAAGACTACTGTTGGCTATTACATACTGCTAGGGAGAAGTTTTTCCCCAATATACTGATGCGAGTAAGGAATCACTAGATTCCTTCCCTAAAATATCATATTCCTAGCTATTCCAGCAAGAACTTTGTCTCATTTATTCGCCCCATGGACTGCCTAGACCACACTAACTAAAATACTTAAAATACTTAAAATTTATTGTAACGGCTGTCCTTCTACTCTTACTAATTCTACTCGATCCATAAAACTTGCACCGAAATCAGCATATTACAATCAGGAATTAAAATCACAGAATCACAGAATCACAGAATCTTAGTGTTTGGAAGGGACCTTTGAGATCATTGAGCCCAATCAAATTTAAAAAAAAACAACCAAAAAACAAACAAACCCCCCCCCCCCAAAATCAATCAAACAAACAAAAAATATCAGAAAAGAGTCAGGTATTCTGGCTGTAGTTTTTCCATTTCACCTTAAAATGCCAGAAGTCATTTGTCACACTTACTGAATTACCTCATATATGTTCAAAGTTCGCCAAGTCCTTATTTCCATCAACCTTTTGATGTGATGACTAATCCGCTGCAGAACTACATGATGTAACACAATGGTTAAAAATAGTAAGGAGTATCTTTCTTTCTTTTATTACCAGTCATTTTTAGAGTTCTTCATGCCCTCACATAACTTTCTGTCCTTATAAAATAAAATTTTAAGCAGCTTTATGTCCTTCAGTAAAACACTTCAATTTGTTTGTTCACACTATACTGTGTATATCTGAATGCATATATATAACTACACACATGAAAAAATTTAAAAGAATACTAACTTTAAGCACTGGAAAGTTAGGAAATACTGGAACTAGTGTTGTTCCTGCAACCTTACTTAAAATGTTGAAAGAGACGGAGGCTTTACAAAAATCTCTGAAAAAATGAATAATTCTGCTTTTGGACAAGGATTTGAAATGTCTGCAATAAGTATAGCTTGGGGCCATGCATGATAAGGGCAAAGCAATATATTTAATAGCTGCTCATTAAGTGCATCCTGCGTGAGGTAGGAATTCTGTGGAAAAATAGTGTAATCTCATAATTAAATGTAAACATATGAGGGACCAAGTTTACTCTATCAAAACCTCCCAGGGTTGTTCTCCTTCCTTCTCCCTATCTATTATCGCAGCTCTGTTACCCCTACTGTCCATCCCTCTCTTGTTCTTGTGCCAATTTGTTCCTTTTATTTATATATATATTTGCTTTTTCCCCACTCTACGTTCCACAAAGAAATTCCTCCTCTATGTTTCCATGGGGGTAACAAACAGCACGGGCAGAACATATTCCCTTGACTGTTCCAGTGACTGGCCCTAGATCCAGTATAAACCAGTGCAGGAATGTGGGTGTACAAAGCAAGACATCGGTTCAAGGTTATTATATCTGAAGAGGAATGTAACTAAAAACTTTATTTTGTCATAGGTTGAACTGAGCAACTTCATAGGTTTAACGGAGCAATGCAATACTATCAGCTTGCCTACAACAGCAGAAGCCATGCCTTAGGATGTGTTTGTCTGTTCTGAGCCGACAAACATGTCTGTGGGTCACGTAATTAAACACGGTACGTACATAAAAGCTCAAGTCAAGCTGCACAAGTCTTGCCAATATATTAAGTCATATTATTTAACTGCTGAACTTGACAACACTAACAACGTTCTTTGACTACAGGTTGTGTGTATATGTGCCTGTGTATGTGATTTATTTCACAATAAAACTGAATTCGATCTATGCCCTTGATATACAGGAGGTTTGATTCTTTTCTCACACTGCTCTAACTGGCAAAACTACTTTGACTTCAGTGAAGTTATTTCTGATGCACATTTATCTGACAGTAAATGATTGCCGCCTTTGTATACAGATAAATGCCCACACAAATACATCAGGTTTTACACATGCAGTCATATATGTACATGGACCTGAGCACTAAAACAGTATAACAAAGAGAAATGTACAAAGCAATTTATGTCTACCATATTTTGCGTATTGACTCATTTGACTACATTTGTTCTATTGTGTTTTGTGGAAGATTATCCTGCTAAGATCCTATTCAAGCCTGCTGCCAGAGAATTTCAGTTTAGCACTAAACCAAAAGCTAAACTAAAGCAATAAACTAAACTTACCCCTTACTCCCGGAGGGGGTCCAGCAAAAAAAGAACATAAAAGCTGCTTGTTCAGCTGTGGCACTCCTCTTTTAAAGCTATTGTATGACTGCCTTTATTTCAACGACACATGCTGCCTGTCAGAAGGTGATAGTCTCTGTCATATTTATTAAAAGCCATTTTGGTACTAAGCAGCCTTAAGTGGCTAACAAAAGACTGTGACATAAATCATGTATGATATTATGAGACATGAAAAATGGGTCTCAAAGTACTCACCAACCACTGACCCTACCGTTCAATATTTTTAGCAATACAAAATGAGGAGAAAAATATTGACTTACAGGGCATGAGCTTCAAAATTTTTGAATGTCAAAAGCTATCCTTCCCAGCACTGAATTTTATTTTGCCTCTCTGATAACTGAAAAGGTATAGAATCTTGCAAGCTAGAAGCTTTCTGCTAGCTACGCCTTTTGAGGCACCCAAGAGAACTGTTTTATCTAACAGTTTCTGCATCTGATTAACTCGCTTTCTTAGTGTTCCCAACTGCTGATCAAAACATGCAATAAATTGTGCTTTGTTTTAGAAGTACTTATTTAGTATACCTTTTCTGGAGATAATCTTCTAATGCATTGTTTTTTACATAGCAATAAAGTAACATTTAAGACTGGTATGCCACCACCAATTTACATCACAGAAAAGTCTATACAAAAGACTGAACGTTCAAGCTCACTTGAAGTGAGCTACAAGAAACCATCCTGCTGTATGGCCATGAAGGAACCTAATGGCTTATTTTCTTCAGAATATTTCAGTGTTTCCTCAGCAAGATTTCTACCAATGGTTAAACTTCCTTAAGTATTTGGGTACGTCTTCATTGTACTGTATGTGCAGGTTACATTTACATATCTCTGGCCCTGCCTGAATTTAACAACACTTCTTCAGTTGGCAGCACTTGCCATGTGCTGCTACTATAAACTTGGAAAGTGGATTCTTTTTTCCCTTGGAGATACCTAGTATGCAATCCTGGTATCTGGATCACATACACAATTAAGGTTTATAAACATACTAAGTATTATTTTTCCCATACTGTACCTAACAATGGTGAGTTACTGGATTATCACCACTAAAAATGGGACAGGTTTCTCATATTTCTTCCTTTAAAGAAGAGTAAAATGCAAAGCCGTGTCTTTTATTTTGTAGCGTCCTAAAAGTATAATTTGGAATAATATATGAGGGTAAATATTAAATGGTGGTGTTCATAAGAAAGTTGAACAATTGTAAAGAAAGGAAAAGTTGGTTTTGGCTACACGAGAAAACGGTAGGTGAAGAAGAGACTCTGTAGAAGTCCTCCTTACAAAATTTACTGTAAAGCAAACTTGCAGCCACGTGGCTTTACTGCATGACAAAAGAGAAAGACCTATCTCTGCTTAGCTAAAGGAGGAGGCTAGGAAGAAAGTCAAGTAAGGCTGACATTGAGAAGTGCAGAGGTTGAAGTGAAGTCCTAAAACAGGCTGTAGCAGAACTTGAAACAAACATAACCCACTAGAATCAAATGGCTGTGACATCCAGTGCTGCTTATTTCTCTCTGCAAGGAGGTAGATAGTAACGCTTGACACATATTCAAGTATACAGATATTAGGTCTTTAAATTATGCAGAAAGAAAACAGACAGGTCTAAGGCAAAAAAAGAGATGAAATCTTTATGTACAGTCTGCCCTACCTAAGAGTTTTCATGTTACATTCCATTCTTATTGCTAAAGACTCCATTATCATTAGACTAAATGGCTCCGTTTCTGTAAAGCAATCAGAAGCACCCTCCTATTAATAACCAGAGTATTTTGTGGGTAAGAACTTGGAATTTTAAACCCAGAAAAGAAATTACTTAGAATGATTGCTCCTGACAATTGTTTTGCTTCATGTTATTTCTTGACATTGTAGCTGGGTGGTAAATAGCTCCTTTCCTGTGAAACTTTGAAATCTCAAAAATATTTCTTCCCCACATTAGAATTAACCCCAGAAGTTTCAAAGTTTTTTCCACATTAAAGCAAGGATGAGAGACTCCAGAACAGCAAAAAGGCATCATTGTCAGTGCCTTTATTTAAATACAGAGCAGGGATTTGAAACTTAGCTTTCTGCAACTCAGTCACAGTGCCCCCTTCATTTTTCATATTTTTCATTCATTTTTTATTTCTTCTTCATTCCTAGCCAAAGTATTCACGTATTTCCATCCAAAACCAACAAAAGAATAATTTTATCACTCCCTACAGTTTTTGTAGAAACAGAGGAAATTTAGACAGGCATTTTGCTTGTTTCTCCTGCACCAAACAAGAACAGGTATGTCAAGAAACATAATAATTTGCTTGATAAATACATATTTATTTTAGCAAACTTGAGAATATTAATCTAATCAGTTCTACCATGTGAGTATAAGGATGCAAACCATTCCGTTGAATGAGATATTCAAATAAATCAACACACTATTAACAACTATTCCAAATATTCTAGATTAAATTGGAAGTGAAGAAATCAGGCTAACATTATTAGCCAAAGAATTTTCACCACTCATATGAATTTGAATTATTTAAGCCAGTTTCAACATTTGAAGAACTTTCCTACTCTCCAGGGAGATATTAAACGTATACGTCAGTAATTCACAGATTGCTGCTGCTGCTAGTCATCAAAATCTGGCTTTAATTCCATCTAGTTAAAATTTCTCTTCAAATCAGAGTGTTTAATTCACTAAACACATCCCAAAATCAAACAGAATAAATTATCTTATTAATGACACACAATCTAAAATGATACCTTTCCTCTAGGACTAGAGAAAGGGAGGTACCTGATTATCCAGATTATCAGGAGACCAAACTGTGAGCTAATTTACATGGTACTAATGAGCACATTGCTTTCATATGACTTCCTGAACCACTTGCACACTGAGCTGACTGAACCTGGAGTCCAGAGAGCAAATAATATGACACTACAGGGAAAAGGAAATAGTCTGAGCAAAAGGAGGTAATAATAAACATTTGGATGCAATTTACGTGGGTGTGAGGAAAAAAACAGGGTCATACTGTGGCAAAGAGTTCAGTAATCTTCATTTCCCACCCTTCATACATTTTAGGGCTACTGTAATGCTGTACTGTTCCCATAAGAAACAGAAGGTGAGGTAGTGGTCTTGCCATTTCAACCCGTGTTAGGCAGGTCTCTTGTTTGCTGTCTCCTTCAATGACAGTTTGGTTTCAGAACAGCCAGCAGAAGATGTTAGATTGTTATTTTGTCCTTTCATTCTTCCCAGCTCTTAAACAGATAGGCAGGCACCTCTGAAATTCTTTCATACCATTCCTCAATAAACCTAGCTATCAAAGATAGCTTTCAGAACAGTTGCCAACCATGGAAGGGATTAACAAATCATTTAAGTGCTACATGGCTCTCTTGAGGAAAGAGGGGCTTTACACTCAAGATCTAATACATTCTCTGCAGATACTGAAGCTGCCCACACTATGATTAGCCAAAGAGTTTTCAAGGAATGTAAAGTGGTCCCATTGCTATGTAAGAATCAACTTACAGTTTTATTTATTGAACAGCAGGGTAAGTCATTCCTTTTCAATGTCTTCCTTGAAATGAGACCAAGTGCCAGCTAGAATTTAGTAGAACTATGTTACTTTTACACCAGATGGAGAGCTGGCCTGAGAACCTTTATATTATAGAGAGAGACAGATACACATGTTAAAAACTCCCACCAATCTTTTTTTCCCCTGAAAAAAAAAAGTTTTTTACTAGAAGTTCCTATTCTACTGATGAATCTGGATCTTGCTGTAATGACAGGCAAATAATGCTGTCTCTAGGAGTCTTCTAAACCTGTATGTGATTATACACTTTAATTATATGGATTTAACCCCATTTATGTAAAAGAACCAATAATTTAGCTTAATTATACACTTCTGCTTGTGTTAAAAAAAATCCTGTTTTACTGAGAGGGTCTTCAACTTTCCTTCTTTGAAGAAAGGACTTAGAATTTGACCGGATGCTTTTCACTGTCACTTAGCAGTCTCACCCTGTTTGGACAAGCTATAAACTTCTAACAAAAATCAAGAGTTCACACGTGCTCGATGAAAGCTTGTTAGAGGGTATCAGGCAACATTCTTTACAGAGTCTGTTTTCACATTTTGTCTTCCAGAACTGAACAGAGCTTTCCCTTGCAACGGCTCCTCATGCCTGCCAGAAACAATTATGGCACTGGGCACTGGAACAGAAAAGAGGCAAACAGCCTTCCTGTGTTCTCAATGTTCCTCTTGTTATACACACTGCTCAGAGAAAGAATCACTCGGGTTGGAAGACGCAGTGCTCATAAAAAAGTGACTGAAAAGTAGATGGGAAGGCCCAACAGGAGTAAAAGGACTATCAGAAAATATTGCCAGCTGTGTGACATATGCTAATGGAAAGAGAAGAAGGGGCAAACTGGTGGGGAAACTGTGCAAAAATATAATTAGTACTACTAATTACAACTTAGTACTACTAGGTATAACTAATTCCCACAAGAACCTGGAATAGGACACACAGTTCTCAATTTTCAACGTTCCTCTGCTGTAGGTATACTTTTGGGAAAGTCACTGCTAAACTGCACGCATCTTCTCCATACTGTGGCCAACCCACAAAGGAGATGCTAGCTTATGGCTGTTGCCAAATACGTCATTTGGAGACATGCAAGAGTCTGTGCTACAGGTCTGTAAAATCTCTAATATCGATATACTAGTCTGTGTAGCTCCACCTAATGACAATTTGGTCTTTCAAGAAGGTCTCATCTGTTTACTGTACTCTGCCTTGTAAGACAGGATGGTACATTAAAATCTGTATATAATATGATACATGCTACAAAATCTTATTCAAAATTTAGAACATAGAAGTTCACCTGTGCAATCTTTAACTGCTTTCTGCATGTATAATGATTGTTTAGTTGTTTTGTTGTGGGGTCTTTTTCACAAATATATTCTGTCCTGGATCCCTACTTCATTCAATAGACAGGAAGTACAGTGTTTAGGGAATGATTAATTTGTCATTGTTAAGTTGTCATTGGACTTCTCCCTCATTTGCTCCAGAAGACGAATAGTGCCCTGGAAGGACCAAGCTAAATCAAAGACTGGTGTTCTCTTCTAAATGTGCATTTAAAAGCCTGTGTTGAGCTGACCAGGAGGACATCCAGAGGGAAGGATGAGTGCTATAGCCACTGAGGGAGTAGATTCAGTGTCAGAAAGGTGAGGGAAGAGAAAAGGAGGTCTCACTAACGCAATGGAAAGCTGCTTTACTGTATCTGTGTTCTGCCTCTGAAGTTTGCCAAAAGACCTGAACTCTTACAACATCAGCGTAAGTCCAGAAGAGCTCTCTTTTTCATGCTTCAAGCTCTATAAGCAGCTCCAAACCATATGAACAACCAGACCAAAACTCTCCTACGTTCTGAGGATTAGACATTTTTGACAAAACAAGATTTGCTCTCTCAGTGTTTCAAATACTCAGATATTTTGGGGGCAGGGGGGAGGGGGCATAGAAAGTAGCTCATTTTACAAAAGAAATTATTTCTTCCTTGCAGGGAATTCATTTAATATAGCAATAATTGTATAGAAAATCCCACGTGGAAATTAGTTACTCAAAGCAGGGTTTGGCTAGAGGTCACAAACAAAGCAGAAGGGGAAAACATTGATTATGCAACCACGAAGCTATGCTGTGTTGTCAACTCAATTGAGGTATATTTAACTGGAGCAACACAGTACCATATACGGATAGACAAGCTTGCTCTGAATGACAGACACTGCTCCCTCTAGGCCAAAACACCCTACTGCTTAATAGGGCTATGAAGATAAAAGATTCCTGAATTAATTAAAATGAGCTTATTGTTCAGAATTTATTGATATTCCCGTAAATAACAGGTGTGTGCTAGAAATGAGGATGTAGGGCTACAGAAGCCCAAAAGGCCTAACAAATTCCCAGTTCCCCTGTCTATTGCTGGGACTGTCAGCTCAGAAGTAGCCAAGAGTGTCCTCAAATAGTACTGCTGTTCTGCACATTTAGTTGGGAAGCAGATGAACTCTTTGCTCTCAACTATAATCTGCTGCACCAGAACATAAAACTGCAACATGTTTTACTTACACCTTGAATAGATTTGGAGGTGCAGTACGGATTGCGATTTTGCCTCTTTTGGAAAGCTGCGATTACGTGTCATTTCCTCACAGGAGTTACACCTGAAAAGCACAACCAGGAACTGATTTAGTAACTGATGTTACTCAGACAGGAGTAAACTCTGCTTATTGCAAAGAGTCCTGAATTCTCTGAATGTTAAACTTATGAAGAACTGTCTTCATGTCTGAGGATCAGACTCTTAAGGTCCAGTCTGCGTAAAAGTTGCTTACATCGCTCTTGGCTCAACTGAGAGACCACAAACGTTGTGTACTATGGAGCCACTCAACATAATCTGAAGAGAATATTTCCTTCAGTGCAGCTGCAAAATACCATAAATAGGCATTCTCTCTGCTTCCTTACAAAGAACAAAATCTCAGACTTGGCTCAGTAAAACATCTGCTTCACTTGGGGAGAGAATCCCCTTAATTTCTTTCCTAAAACTATGACTATGGAATAGAAGCAATATAAATAAAAAGGCAAATCTAAAGGATGAGTCTACGTTTTGCTCATCTTCTCTGTCTTCATTTGTATCTGTAAAAAAAAATTACTATGCCATGCTGGAGTAATTTTCACTCATAGAAAAGTTAATGCACCACAAGGGAGGGGACAGGATAGCACCAAACAGGTTGTTGTAACCATTCTCGGTCCTGCTTGTCTCAATCACTTTCTGGTTTGGAAGCTATGGAAAGCTTTCTTTTCTGTCAAGTGGCTAGTGATTCGAGCAGATTAACCTGTCATGAAAATTGTTCAGATACATACATTATAGTAATAGGTGACATAGATGCATGGTTCAGTCAGATGCTGAGACAATTCATGCCTACTGCAACTGACAAAACTGGAGATTGCCTGCCCATAACCATTCAAACTACAGTACTGCCTGTTCTCATTCCCTTGTTGTCTCTAAATGGCTATAAAACTCAATCATTCACATGTTAAAATAACACTAACGTAATGAACCTATAACATGCAATCTTTTCCCAGATAACATTTTCCTTTGGTTTTTAATAAAGAAAACATTTTTGTCTATTTTATTTTTCTCTTTCTTGAGGCAATAGTTAAAAACAATTAGCATATAAAACAAGTCTTAATCTTCATTTGTTATGTATAAAGCCCATGGACACAATGAACATAGGCTACAGTATTTTGTGCTGGCTTCCCTTCTTTGTCTGTAAACTGGGTTTTCATAAAATCATAGAATGGTTTGTGTTCAAAGGGATCTTTTAAAGAGTATCTAGTCCACCCCCCCTGCCTTAGGCAGTGACATCTTTTACTAAATCAAGTTGCTCAAAGTTCTCACCAACCCAACCTTGAACACTTCCAGGGATGGGGCATTCACAACTTCTCTGGGCAGCCTGTTCCAATGACACATCACCCTCACAGTAAAGAATTTCTTCCTTATGTCCAATCTAAATCTACCCTCCTTCATCTTAAAACCATTACTCCTTGTCCTATCACCACACTCCCTGATACACAGTCCCTCCCCATCTTCCCTGTAGGCACTCTTGTGCTGGGGACCCCAGAACTGGGTGCAGTACTCCAGCTGGGGTCTCATGAGAGTGGAGCAGAGAGAAAGGGTCACCTCCCTCAACTACTGGCCATGCTTCTTGTATGCAGCACAGGATACAATTGGCTTTCTAGGCTGCAAGCACACATTGCCAGCTCATATATAATTTTTCACCTCCCAGTATCCCCAAGTCCTTCTCTGCAGGGCTGCTCTAAATCTGTTCATCACCCAGTCTGTATTCATACTGGGGACTGATCCAACTCAGGCGCAGGTCACTGCACTTTGTTTTATTGAACTTCGTGAGGCTCATATGGGCCCAACTCTCAAGTATGACAAGGTCCATCTGGAGAGCATCCTTTCCCCTCCAGCACATCAACTGCATCACTCAGCTTGTTGTCATCCACAAACTTGGTGAAGGCACACTCAATTGCCCTATCTATGTCATTAATGAAGATGATATTGGACCCAGTACAGTCCTTTGAAGGACACCACTTGTTACTGGTTTCCATTTGGACATTGAGCCATTGACTGTAACTTGCTGGATGCAGCCACCCAATTCCTTATCCATCTAATAGTCCATCCATAAAATCCTTATCTCTCCAATTTAGGGGCAAGAATGTTGTAGGAGACCACATCAAAGGCCTTACAGAAATCCAGAGAGATGACATAGATGACTCTTCCCTGATGCAGCACATCCACTGACGCAATTACTCCACCATTGCCCTTGGTGAAGATCTGCCCCTGGTGAAGCCATGTTGGCCATCTCTAATCTAATTTCTGTAAAATGTTGCATACCTTGTTGATGTTTTAGTTACGGACATGTTTCCTTCACCTTAGTTTAACACAACTCGTGGTACTCAAGTGTGTGATACCATTTCCTAGCATAAAATTCTAGGAAACGTGACTTTCAAGCAGAACATTGTTCTGGCACAAAGGTTATGCTCTCCACTTATTCACTGTGCTGGTATTCATTGGTATTACTGTCATGTTTTCAGCAAGCAAAATACTGTTATAATAGCCAATGAGGGGTGACTAGCATTTTAGAAATGCTGACAAAGCTACTATAATGATCTTACCAAAAGAGGCAATTGAGTCCTTACACTCATTGCAATTGAAAAGCTTGTGACATTTTTATAGGACTGTTACTCCAGTAATGCCAGTGACTGGCTAGATTCTGCCTGCCTGTGGCTGTAATTTCACTAACTCAGAGGAACAACTCTGAGAATAAAATTCTGTTAGAAAATATGAACACAAGTAGCAAAATCTAGGCAAAAACTTTGGACAGTATCACCAACAATATAGAAAAAGTTTGACAAAGCCCTGTCCAATGGGAAACTATAGTATAAATTCCTCTAGAAGAATTTCATCAGTATGAACCATGTCCTCTTTCAAACCCATTGGCTTCCTAGCACTTCATGGTCTTACCCAGATAGTTTTGCATCCTGCTTGAAATTACTTTAATGAGTAGTGTGTGTCTGGTACCCTCAGTAAGCTGGTTCTCCTGCCGTTATCACTGCTCCTGTTTTTTCCATCCAGACTCTCCTTACCCTCCAGTGTCATTTCGTTCTCCATAAACTTTTCCCTACAACTGTTTACTAATCATAACTACTTAATCTTTATCTATTTTTTATGTATGCTGTTACCTAGTCCTTCTATGACACTGTTGACTGCAATTTTCAGGTAAAATTCAGTTTCACTGATGAATAATTAGCCATAAATAATCAGTTTTTTTTCTTGCTGTTCCTGTGTGATGCTTCCGTTCAATTATTTATTCCTGAGCAAAAGTTTTCTCTGAGAAGTAGCCTATGTCTTAATTCCTCCAGCTGTTGTCTTCTCTGCCTGTTTTTTGTCATCATCAGTCATCTCCCAGATGTCAGACAACATTAGAGAATGGAAAGGAAAACAACGATGGGGGAAGATAGTGAAGTGAAGTGAAGCGAAGTGAACAGAGCAGAAAGAAAAGGGAAATGACAGACTGAAGGATATGAGGAGAAAACTGGGATAGGGGGAAGGATCACCAAAGGAAGACAGGGCTAAATCAGTTGATAAAAAGAGCTACGCTTGAAACGGGGGGTGGGGGTGGGGGAAGGAACAGGAAAGAAACATTTGGGGAAAACACCATAGCTATAGATAGTATAAAGAGTAGACAATAAGAAAGAAGAGACAAAGAGGAGACAGAGATTAATCAAGACCTAAAAAAAAAAAAAGCCTTGGGGAGATGATCTGTATCAGAAATAAGGGGTGTTTTTAACCAAAATTGGAGATGCACAGTATAATGGGGAATGCTGCAGACCAGTGTAGAGGGCCTAGGACAATAAAGAGAAGAAACATTTTCAAATAAATGAGCACGGAGTGAATAGAGCAGTTGTGCTGCTGTACACTCCAAACAGGAAAGGATTTATAAGCTAGGAACATTAATCTGATATTTCTTTACAATTTAAGAGGTAAGCAAGATGCTAAATGGCATTAGCATAAAACTAAGATGTTGTATTAGGGTGGGGTTTTCTTTCTACTATATCCTCGTTGATAACTATGTGCCACAGCATATTGAATAAGGATACTAAAACTAGCAGAGCTCTCCTGTCATCACAAAATGATATATGGTAACAGCAAATGTACACTTGGGTATATTGCTTCTGATTGCTTATTGCAGCCTTTTGCCAAGCTGCAGTCTGCCCCATTCCTGCTAAACATTATAAATACTTTTAATGGAAATGGAGTACACATCAAAAGATGTGATATTATTGTTTTATGAGGCACTGGTTAGACCTCATGCTTAGTTGGGCTCATTTTGCTAGAGAAAGGCTATTATTGTACAACATAACGGAGTACATTGGATAAATTCAGCTTTTGAGATAATTTCTTATGCGGAACTGCCTGTTGGCAGATGCGCTGATTTCAAGTGAGGCACTCATGTGCATCTGAAGGTAGAATATTCTCCAACAAAAAGTGCAAAGTAACCAAACGAAATCCTTTGAAATTATATTGTCAATTTGACAAAATATACTTGTTTGTTATGGTGCTTTCAATGCATAGTGCTTGGTTATTAGCATTATGTTCATCTTGCGTCAAGGCTAAAAGAATCAATCACTTGACAGAGGGCACTTATGGAAGTTAGATACAAAGCCAGCAACGATACCATGAATTAATAATATCAGCTTTGTTGAAGTTGATATTAAAATTCTAATTAGCTCCAACTGTCCCAGGGCTTAAGCAGTCTGTCTGTCACTCTGTCTACTAATTTATCAGTCTAACCAGGATAAACAACAGTGGTCTAGCATTTTTAAGGGACAGGTGCTACCTTCTTCCACTTGTAGCATCCTCTTTGAAGATTGTTTTGAAAGGACAACTAGCCCCTTTAGACACCTGGCTGTGCTCAGGAAAAGGGATGTCTAGTGCCAATCTCTTTTCCTGGGTGGACATGGCACAACAGTTGGGCTTTAAGCATGGTTATGTATCTGAGCAATAGGTAACATTTGCTTGTGAGGGCAGTGCATGCCCTTACAGGCATTTCCTAGCTCCTCCTTGGCAAATGCAGCAGGCCAGATGGAACTGTTCCTTGGGCTGCCAGTTGGACCACCCTGGTTTGTACCAAACAGGATTTTAAAAAACCCAAGGGGATGGAAAAAGTCTGAAAATTAGCAACTAAAAATAAACAGGAAATGAAGACAAAATTGTTTCACATGAAGTGCCATAAGTACATGAAATAGAATTGTCCAGTTAAAATTATCAAAATGATGAATTTAAGTAAAACCACTGTCAATAGTGAAAATAATGCCAGGACAGAAGGGAAAGGAAGACTTATATTTAAACAAAAAAGCCCCAAACAACCTCAGCTACAACAACACTATCACTAGAACCACAAATGGATATCTTCCATGTGAGGTAAAAGAATGTGTCCAGAAGAATGGGATTTTGAAGGTCTGAAGCATGTTAAGTTTAACGAGGCTCTTGTAATCTCATCCGGAATTCCTTATTTGTCACAGCAGCTATGGTCTGTAGATTGAAATATTTTTCTTCCTTTAAGCAATAGCTTTGAGATATTAAGACTGAGGCCAAATACACAATGGAAGTTTATATTCTATCATTTGTACTGCATTAGCATGAGCACATAGGAGAAAGCTACTGCATAATAATACCACCACCACCACCACTTTATCTGGGACCAGTTCTTAAGTTTTAATGCAGATTTTTTTCCAGATGCTGTCAGTCTGTGAGGTGCTGTGAGTCTGTGTTGATATACCTTATTTAATGGAAACATAATGCCAAAGAGAAATAGCACCACCTACAATTTGACAGTACCGGTTAAAGTTGGAAAAGTCAGAAGAATCTCTCCAAATGTACAGGGTGCAATCCCTTAATGCCCAGATAAAACCGATCTACACATGACCTTTTCCTTCTGCAGGTTCTGTTACCGCAAAGAGCTATGAAACTGCTTTCTGACCATTCCATTGACCACTCACACCAACAAAATGTTGAAAAACTACAGAAAATAAAGTACAAATGCACATTCTTTACACAATGTATTGTGTATGCTAATGTTGGGGTATTGAGTAAAATACTGCAACATGCAATGCCTTTCGGTGTTTCACTCCTCTGAGACCTTGAGACAGTAAAGGCTGTGTTTTCTAATTTTGGAGTTTTACACAAATGCGGGCACTGGAGTACTTTCATTATCTAAACAGTTCCCCCAAAGATTTAAACACAGTGAAGCACAATCAAGCCTTATTAGATAGCTTATGAAGTAGGACTTGCTAGGATACTTGAACTGCTAACCAAAACAACATATGCAGCACATGTTTGTGCCAGAAGACTGGGAGCCTTATAAAGTCTTCCTGTTCTGCAAGGTGAATTCCACTGAATAACACTTGGTTTGGGGGAGGTGGGGCAGGGGAGGGAAACACAAAAACAACAAAAAGAGATTCTTTTCCTGCAGGACATACGGAATGTGAAGCATCTGGGACAGCAAACTGCAGAAGTATCACTTTAGAGTTCTTTGAATTTGGTGAACTCTCCCTACAGTAAAGGCCAGCAACACAAGCAAAATCTTAGGTATCTCCACAGCATCTCTAAGTCAGCACTTTTTGAGGCAGCTGCCTCTGAAGTGGCACCATAGAAATGATCTCCCAGACATCGTGCTTGTGTACCAAAAGCTTGTTAAGGTCAGAGATGAAACAGCACTAGGTTTCTTTTTGCTTTTCTTAAACTCCCAGTGCTACAAGTATAATCCAACAACGACACTTTGCTTTTCTGGTTCACTCTGCCTTACTAGTAGTAACAACATTTCTATAATTGGAATTTAAAGTAATGAGGGGAAGATAATAATTCAATACCAGAGAAGCTGGTTAACAAAGAGGACATCATAAGACCATCTAAGACGGTGGGTAGAAACTGCATCCTGCTTTAGTTGGCAGGCCACCTTCCTTTCTTTTGCTACACAACACTTTAATATTCTGAAGCGAAAATGCATGAACACAAGGCATTTTGTTGCTCTTTTGTGGGTATGATTTTTTGCCTTTCAAACAGAAGGGTCTTTCCAGAAAGACCTTGGGGCAGATTCTTAGGTAGTAGAAATTACCATAACTGAAATCAACAGAGACGTGACAGTTTCAAACAGCTGATGAGCCTCCTCTTTTACAAGTGGGTCTTGAATGTGGACAGAAAAGGATCACAGAAAGTCCCATTACAGAATTTCCAAGCCGCAGACATCAAGGACAAAAATCTGCCTCTGCTACAGGTTTTAGCAAATGTGCTAGTGGTTTTAATGAAGCTCAGTTATTTTCATTTCTTTAATTGTTAGAGCATGGACACTTCAAAAGCTTAGAATTTTTCAATTTTTCTGTAACTTAGAAATTTTCAGTCTCTTATAGATGTAATGGGCTATGTTCCCCTTTCTCAAATTTAAAATTTACATTAAGACCTAGGAAGCCAGTAAGTAAATGAATCAACCTATTAATTTTACATTACATTTCCTTTTTTTTTTTTTTACATAGCATGCAATCCTTACTCATTTACTTTGAATTATTCATAGGAAAAAACCAGGAAATAACCATTTGGAATATTACTATAGCTCAGAGTTCACACCAGAGTTCAACAAGTCTCAATTGCTACTGACAGATATTTCATGTAATAATAGAAAGAAGCAGGCATTTTCTCCATATACAACACTACTGTAATAAACGTTTCCTCCACAGTCTCTATTCATAGTTTCCTTATAATTTACGCTAATATTACTCTATAGACTACTGTAATATAAATGAGATGAAAAAATCAAATGTAGATTGCCTCTGTGCAGGACAACATATAAATACATATAAAATATACATGGAAAATTTACTTCCAAGGGGCTTAAAATAAAAAACTAGAGATATATTAGCCAACTTAGATAATAAAAGTTCATAAAATAATTGTATTCACCTTTCTATTCCATTATGTGTCTCATTACAGTGTCATCACAGTAGTCAGTGAATTTCCAAAAGCTAGGTGATTCAGACACTGTTTTTTACCCATGGCACCATGTGAAAATACAATTAATTTCGATGCATGTTGCACGAGAAATTCAATATAGGTCCTGCAAAGAGTGTTCTGTATCGATACCTGTATTTTTTAGTGTCAACTAAAGTTTTTTAGTGAAAACTAATTACCCATTCTCAGTATGAAACATAGATGGAGTTGGCGGTGGAATCATACTTGGGTTGCAGCACTCCTCACCATCTCAGCCAAAATTCACGCGGCCAAGGGTGTTGGCTACCTGTAAAACAGTGATATCATCATTTCCAATTGTCTCCTTTCTAAAGCTATGTAAACAAAATCATAGCATCAACCAGCTCTTTGCAAAGCTGCATTTCCACAAGCAAAGCAAATTCAAGAAATTGCAACTCCAGAGTATTTTACATGTTTTTAAAATGTAAAACTATAGCTACGAAAAAAGAAAGAATTTTTATCATTCAGTTGAACAGGAATACTTGAGTGTTCGTACACTTCTGACACATATTGATCCACCAGAACCTCAGTTCTTTTCCATCAGGTCAATAATAAATATTCCGCAATGTTTATGAATATGAAGACTCATAAAGCATTAAATCTATATGGCAAAGCATGAGGTCTCTCAATTTGTGTTGCATTATGTTAAAACAGTTATTCAGAGCATTTGATACCAATGAAAAATGCACATTTATCGCATATAACAATTTAATAATATAAACTGCAGTACTACGGTTCTTTTCCAGCTTGTGGACTGCCATACGCAGTGAGTATATCTTACATGCCAAATGAAGCAATGAAACATTATTCTCATTTAAACACTACAGAAAGCTCCAGCACAGCCTGGTTAAATAATTTACTGGGAAGATCTTATGTAGTTTGGGAACTCAAGAAAAATTTCCTATTATAAACAGTACTTAGCACTTAGGAAGTGCTTTGCATTTTCACAATACTCCTCAAACACCCATGTCAGTATTGTGTGCGTTGTACACGCAAGTTCAATGAAATGGACACCTTACTCTGGGAAAGATTTAACACTAAATATTTTTCTCAAATAAGAATCAGAACACATTCTATCCACAAACCACGGTTTCCTCTATTGCTCAAAAGTTAAGTGGTATATGAATCAATTGTATTGCCCTATCAGTGTATGACTTAAAATAGACCGTATTACGTAATATTAGTAACATAAGTATAAAAATAAATATAAGTATGTACGTAAACAGATATTGTATACGTGGCTACCTAACAACTTTGAACTCATAAGAAATAAAGTATTAAGGTGTTGCAGTGCTTAAGTTCTATCCCACAGTAGAAGGATGTACATAATATAGGGATGATCAAGAGAAAACTGATAAATTTAGGGGAACCTGTTCAACGGGATCTAGGTCAAGCCACAACAGAGAGAATATGTGGAAGACCCTTGATTTCACTATTCACTTTTCCTTCTCTACTTCATCATTAATTGTTAACCTTTTTTTTTTTCTATTTTTCTGTGGTAGACTAATTTTCCTTTTATTCATAATTTTTTACTTTCTTCAAATAAAAGGATCTTTACTTGGTTCTACCCATCAAGGGGCGAATTCCTGCCTACTTTGAGAAAGGATCTAAAAAATCAAAATTAACTCATTTAAATGTTACATCTTTTCAGAAGTCCATTTCATCCCAACGGCTGTAGGTACGTGGATCTCAAAATACAGTGTGGAATCCTATTTGATAACTCTCTAAATTAAAGATCAGTAAAAAAGAAGAGAAGCACAGGACTCTTTCCCCATCAAGTTCATTTTCTAGAAGTGTCCTATTTGTGTCCTATACGACTTCCTCCTTATAGGAAACCAGAAAGATTAATAATTCATAATTACTGTTATCTGCTTGAAATTACATTTTTAACATCACGTTGAAAATTATTACGAAAACTTTTTAAAACTCTGTCTTCTAGCCAAAAATACTGGAAACTTTAGAATTATTACCTGTCCCTTCAGCTCTGTCAAAACCATTTAATTCTGCAGACTTCCAGACTAGTTCATTGATTTCTTGGTACAGCAGCACTCTCAGGGAACATACAGCTGTCACTTAGAAGTGTTTCCCGAAGTTTTGTCTGTACAGATTACCTACTCCTGAGACATACAAGTGCCCTTGATGTTAAAGTTCAAACCCTTTGGAAAGCCACGCTTGGTGGAGCGATACACAAGCCTCCCAGAAGAGCAGAGCGTTCGGTCTGAGGTTATATGAAAAAACCATCGGTCCAGTGAGAGCAGCCCACGCAGTCCCCCTGCTCCTTCAAGCTGCCAGAGGCATGAGATTCTAATGTCTTCAGGGTTTTCCTCTAGTACGTATTTTCAGATAAGTTTATCATGAACACTTCCACTGAAAGTACAGGTATAGCATCTCAGACTTCATATTAGAAAAAAATGACTGCTGGAAAAAAGTATTTCCTCGGGAACAACCAACTGATCCTTCAGTTTCCAAAAATTTTGAATGGCAGAAGAAACTCATTTGACTCCCATCCATACTTGACTGATTTGCTAGTAAAATTCAACAACCAGTCCATGATTGGCCTGCAAACAATGTATTTCCATATTAAAAATCATTGAATATCATTATTCCAGTGGATGGGTCTGAAAAATTGATCCTGATTATTGACCTTTATGGAAGTCAACACTTGATACATTGGTTGCTACATCATACCTGAGTGGTGACCTATATCTATTAATCTTATCCTAGACATAAAAATTAGTGTGTAACTTTGCACCACCCTGGGAACGCTATGATTTCTCTCCTAAATAACCATTTAGGCCCGAATCTAAAAAACCATAGGGGGAGTAGGAAAGGTTAAAATGCCGGAATCATGACCACTTCAAATCATATTTTTGCCAGGATCGGAACTGAACCTCTGCTGTAAGGGTTAAGTACAGTCTGTTTACCTCATTCAGACAACATCTAGTCTGCAGTGACCATTCCTTGGGAAATTAGGGATTCCCTCACATCTGTAACAAATTACGTGGAACAGTACAGCTCATCCTTAAAGTTCATTTGATAGTGATTGTAATACTTGCCTTAAGGTTAGTGCTTAACTCAATCACTTGATTATACACAGAATTTCAAATACTGTAGAAACCAGGCTGCATATCAAAGTTCTGGGATTGAGGACAACTCACCTGGAGATCAGCGTGGTTATTTGAACAATAACGTAATTTGAACAATGTATCTCACCACAGGCAGACCACATTCATACACAGAATACTACTACCTAAGAGGGAAACACACAATAGACTAGAAGAAGTTTTCTATTAGAGCTGTCCAGGAACAGATGGTTCCAGCACCCGCTATTGTGTCTCCTTATCCTGGGTTATTTATTTATTTTTTTAAAATATGGTTCGGCCTTAAGTTCAGTCAAAGTTCATCTGGCATCCATATCGGTTTAAATCTTTATCCAAGGATCTTTTTTGTTCATACATCTTATAGTCAAATGAAAGATATGATTCACACATTGCCACCTGCATGTGGAACTACCACCTACTTCAATTTATTTCTCACCAAAGTTAATGGACTCTTCACCTCAAGGTTTAGAAGAATGTACATGGTCCAATCTGTCTTTGAAAACCACATTCCTGGCGAAATAGTATCAGCCTGCAGAACCAGGGAGTCCCAAAACCTGATGGTTCGATAGTGCTCCGTATGGATAAAGAAGCTTTATGACCATATCCTAAACCCTTAGCCAAACTGGTGCCTACATTGCATTTGATAGTGAAATTGAGCACTGCTTTTCAGTTAAAGGTTGACTATGGTAAATAATCAAAGATCCACATGCTTGAAATGTGCTGTGCATCATAGGAGTGTGAGGGAGGGCGAGCAGGCCAAACTCAGTCACTTCAGTGATGGGTTCCCAAAAAACAGCCTCTGTAAGAACTAGCTGTTTACAAAATCACTTGCTGCTTCCAACTTTTTCTTTGCATGACTGAGACTCAGACTATAGCTTTAATCCTCTCCAGACTGATCTCATTCGGTCAGGATTTAGGCTGCTAAAGGAATGCTCCCTATGCCCCTTCAGGGAAGCAAGACAGAAAAAATTACTAAGGGTAGAATTTGTAGCTGCAGGTCAGTGCAGGCTAAATGGGCACTTCAAAAAGATGCACAGTGTAGGCACTACACCAGCACAGAGAAGACAGCCTAGAAGTGCACACGAGCCCGCAAAAGCATATGTGATGCCGGAAACGTGAGGTGGCTTTCGGCACGGTTCTGAGATCCTTTAATACAGGCCAAAATGACTGACTTTGAGCATGCTGTCAGCACGTGACTGAGAACGGTCGTGAGGTACACTGGTGCTTCCCTCCATATTCCAGAGCACTTGGTAGTTCTGAGAACGATTTGAGATGATTTTTGAGATGATTTTTGAGATGAACGCCCGACTTTCTCAAAGATAAATTCTGGTACTGAGTAAGGCACAGCTTTCTGAAAGCTACATTACACAGACTAATTAGACACATGCTGTTCTAGGAAAATATGTGACAATGGTTGCTGACTCCATCTTTATTTTCCACCTGGGAGAGAAAAGTTTTTCTACTGTTTGGAAAGTAGCCTTGAAAGCCACTGTTAATATAGCATATAAGCTCTATTGTGCCTTAGCAAATGTTATATGAAAGCTACTGTGAAGAATCTCCCAATATCCAGATACCTAATATGACTCGACTCACACCGATTTCTGTAACAGAGTGAAATGCACATGCACTGCATCAACACACAGAAAACTTGTGGAATCCTAGATGACATCCCAGTCATTGAGCAGCTCAGAGCAGAGCTTCAGGACTGCTTATTTTTAACACTGCCAGGCCACAATTTCCATCCCTACACTTAAGAGGCCACCAAGAATACTAGGCACAAATGCTTAGCCCCATTATTTAGTTTTGGAATGCACAATATCACTTCTTGTGAAAGACCTTTATTCCTTTGATAACTAGGACAACCATTTCAGAGTTTCCTTGATGGCATCTTTTACCAGTTGTTCATAAGGCAAATTAAGGGTGCTTCACACACTGGAGCAAGGGCTAGTGTACACGTGGCTGGTAAACTGCAACAGTCCCTGGTAAGAAAGAAAGGCTTTCCCATAGCAGCTTCCTTTGTCTCTTTGTAACGCGCATAAATAGAGACACACTGTGGAGGTGAATTACAGCAGGTAGTGAAAGTATGCAGAACATAGGCAAGAGGGCCTCTCGGGTCTTCGTGCTCTCACAAAATGGTTTGCTTTACCTGCCTTCTAGTTAAGCCCAGCCTATGTTGCAACACTGAACACACGTAATTGAAGGTTTGTGTTAGCAGCTGACGTGATGTGCTAAAGTAATCTGTAGTTCATATTCCCTGATGGGCCAATCAAGTGGAGTTAACATCAGCCCAATACTGCTTTTGTACACAGACGGGACTCGGGGTTTTTTCAAGTCATGTTTGGAGAGCAGACACATTAGTTTACAGTCCCAAATGGTCCAGGTGGCTTCAGCTGGTTTAGAGGATTTCTAAGAGCCATGGGGAACTCTGGTAAAGACATACCCTAAAAACCTGTCTGTGACTGTCTGGGCACCTATTTTCCCATAAAAAATATCCTAACAAGTCCTATTCATTCATGTTATACCAGCTTTCACACCTCGTATTTGTGGTATGCAAAGACAAGCAACATGTTATTCTCAAACCCATGAAATGATGTGGGCTATAGTATATGGTGGATAGCACCAACCAGAAATGTTCTGACCAAACTGAAAAATTCTCTTACATCACAAACAGAAATACAAGCAAAAATATAATGGTTTTATAAACTTCTCGCTAACCACAAGATGCTTTAACTGCTTTCCAGCAGTTTTCATTTTTCATTACCAAAGGAACTGCTACAGCGAATGGACTTAGCAGAGTTCACAGCTGTGAGGAACTCCTGCCATCAAGACTGTCCCGGAGTCAGGGTTTCCTGATATTCCAGTTCTCTGCCTTGAAGCCACAGGAACCCTCACCCCAGTGGTGTAGGTCAGAGCCAGAAAAAACTCGCAACTTCGCTTCTAATGGGACTCTCAGGACAGTTGGGCTTTCACCCAATAAAAGCCCGAAGCACAGGAGCTCAGACTGCCAAACCTTGAGATTCCTGCCCAAGTCCTCATTCCAAATTTCCAGATTCCTGGGTCTCAGTCCATCTAGCTGACAGAAAACGGGGAGATGGGACACTTTAAGTTTCAGGAGCCACAGCTGAGGCAGAAGCCTCAAAGCTTGGACTCTCAAGCTCAGATTTGTTTCAAAGTAATTTAAACAAACTACCTGAGTACTTTAGAAAGATTTTGCTATTTTCCTTTCAAAATGAAAGACACATCTTTCAAAATTAAAGGCTTTCTGTCAGAATTGAATTTGGAAGTGGAACTCAAATTTTGAGTATCTACAGTGGAGATTCCATCACGGACTCTTTCTTGCTGGTCTATGACAGAGTGGTCCCAAATAGAACACAGAATCATAGAATATCTCGAGTTGGAATGGACCCAGAAGGATCATCAAGTCCAACTTCCTGTTCCTCACAGGACGACCTAGAACTAAGAAATAAAGTAGAATCCTTGGCTTCACGACACATCCCTGAGTTTAGGGAGAGTACTTGAAATAACAAGTATAATACTACAACGGATTCAGTGAAAAGTGTAATAGTGATGAGATATGGAGAGATTCAACCTTCATTTCACCTGATTGTTAATAAATTGCAAGGCAAAAGCGTGTTTGAGAAGTTACACACAAATGCCAGCTAAAACAGAAGCAGAGCCACTCTCCAACAGCTGAAGACCACCTACTTCACCTACTGAAGTGTCCCTGATACAGAGCAATGATCTTGCTGTACCGCTATCTTAAATACAGTAATTTCTCAGACGCAGACCAAGGCAAGTGTTGATTTGTCTCCCAGCCTGCTGCAACACTGCAGCATTCCCTCATGGCGTGCCACGTATGTGCCACCACTGTTGGAAGGAAGGAATCTAGCCCTGATATCACTGCTGGGAACACACACCTCATACTGCACAGGCTTAGCTGCAAAAGTGAGGGGACTTCATGTGAAGTTCTTCCATGAATCACAAGAATATGCAAAGGTGTTCCATCAGACAACACCTGTCGGCAGTTCAGGAATAATTCCATGTCTCTGCTTCCATCAAACCTGATACCATGAGACCACTTTGTCCAGCTTCTGCTCCTATCTTCAAGCTCAGGATAGCTGTATTTCCCCAAACTGACACTAGCTGCTACACCTAACTACGCATTTCCTCTTCTGTTCAAACGACTGAGGAATTCAGTAACTTTAAACCTTAGAGCTGTTTCTTGGTGCAACTGAATTCCCTTGCAAAATATATACGGCTGGCTGAGAACAAACACAAGATAAGCGCAGAAATAGTAAGTTCGAGGGCATTCCACAATCAGCCTTACGCTCTTTGGAGGGTATTCTGACACACTTAATTCACACCATACAGGTACCATGACATACCATGATACAGACAATGAAGGTAATGGCATTAATGAGCACAGTCTGCTTATCTCCTAGGCAAAACTAGAAGAAAATCTAGCTATGCTCCAACACTGTAGTAGCAATAGCTTCCTTTTTGAAAACTTTCTAACCTTTTCACACGTAATTGCATTGTAACCCAAAGATATCCATCTACATCCTACATACTCTGAACAAATTACAGTATTCAGCTCACTTACCGCATTACCATATTTAATCATTTCTAGTAATGAGCTTTATATGACAGAACCCAGGTTGCCTTAAAAAACCTGATGTTTTTATTAACCATATTTCCTACTTTTCCTACGTTTTTACTACGTTCCCTATGTTTTTACTTCATAAGTATTCTCTTATCTCTGTTTATCAGAGACTAGAAATCACCTGAAGCTGACATTCGGAACTGGCACTTACCAATACTGACCTTAACTTTGCATTACTAAAAAGGTTTATAAATAAAATCCTGCATCAACCAGCTTGAAAAGAATACTTTATTAAAGAAGTTGTCATATAATTTTAAAGTCTGGAAAGGAACATAAGATTAAATTGGGTCTTCTTGCTCAAGCCTCCCAGAATCAGCAATTTCTATTCAGAGGTTTTAAAGAACGTTCAACGTTCTTCAAGTCTAGCTAATACATCTTTTTATCACTCTGTCATTACAGAGCTTGAAGTTTTGAGCACTTTATATTATACAAGGTCAACAGTACATTCCACAGAATTTCTGGGAAATGTCTCCATCATAGATCTGTGTAAAATGTCTGTGTAGAAACTGATCTTCACAAACTGTCAGATCTCTCTCAGTTTGGCAACTTGATCTAAATCCCGTTTCGGGAACTCATTCTCTATTTAATTAATACACCTCAAACTCACCTCCTCCAAGAACTAGTACAGGTATATATAGAAATGGGTATTTATGCAGGCAGCACTTGAAGGGGGGAGAAAGGTTATTTACTAATATCTGTATTACTTTGATCATATGGATTTATATTCCTCACTTCCTGTCTCCTTCAGTGAGGCAGGAACTGCGAGGGCCAGGCCACAACTGCTCAAGAGAAATTTGCACTGAACGTTGGTTTTTTCAAGAAGGTATCTGCCCCACAGTCACTTCTTTCCACTGAGCTCCCGTTTCCCACTCCATTAAGGGAGATGCAGGGCAGAAGTTTGCAATCTACTTGAAAAGCACGAGCATCTGCCTACATGGGTAACGAGACGGACAGAGCTCCAGCTGTACCCTTTTGCCACTCCCATTCTCCCATTCCCTTGCAAGGAGCCTGCTTGGCACGAGAAGTGACTTCATTCCGCTACTGTTACTCTGCTTTATCACTTTTATTTCGGAATCATCTATGTAATAATGCAGAGTAATAAAAATGGCACAGCTGCTGTAGTGTCACTGCATTGCTACAGGTCTGCCAGCCAGGTGGCCCATGGAACAAGCTCACGATGGCAAAGCGGTACTTTTGTTTTTTCTAAAACTACAAAGCAAGAATGCTGTATCAACAGTCTGTTGATATCCTAAGGGTGCCATCCTCACTTCACTCATCAACATGAGTCCCTGGGGCCCACGCTGTACCAGAGGCCCCCCGCATTCACGCTGACAGAGCTCAAGCCTTGGTTGGGAACATTTTCAGCCAAATGAGGGTCAGTGGTAAGACAAGTGGTGGTCATGAGTTCAGGAACCACTAGCCTTCAAGAAATGCACTTAAAGGGAAGCAGTCTTCATGTACACTCGATGATTTATCTGATGTACTATTTGTCCATGCCAAATTCCTATTTAGTTCAGTGCGGACTGTTTAAGGATAAGAGTTCAAACGTAAATCCAAGAGACTCTTTTTTTTTTTTTGTGGTTAAAAATACATGTGAGGAGAACAGTGATAGGCCCTGGTTGCTTTCGAAACAACACTACTGTGCACCAGGAACTCCATGCTACTACTTCTCCTTTCTCCCTCCTAAGGGGGCTCTTTGGGTGCAAGCCATTTTTCCCTCTATTTTAGGGATTAGCGCAAATCCTTGGTAAACTGACCTCGGGGCTCTATTTGCCCAGCTGCCCTTTACCCACAGGTCAGTGGCTGTAGCTGCACCCACGCTACAGCTGCTTCTGAGGACTTCCACACTTTCCTCTCCCTCACAGGAAGAAGTCAGCACTTCCTGGCTATGCTCTACCTCCCTCTTCCCACCTGCAGGGCTCTGTACCACCTCCTCCACAGGCACTTCAGCCTCTTCCCTGGGCAGGCATCCTTCTCCTTCTCAAATTCACTTCACCCCTCTTCACGCTGGGTTGCCCCTTCCTTCTCTGGCTGCGTCCTGGTCTCCCAAGTGCTGGACACTCAGTTGGTCCCACTTTTCCCACACACGCATCTCCCATTCCCAGCACACCAGGAGGATGCCCACTCCTCTACACCTCACTCCCTCCCACCATTACCAACGGCCGCCATGCTGACTGCCGCCAATGACCAACTGCTGGCAGGGTCAGAGCGAAGGTGCCAGCATCGCTGCGCTGACAGACACCAAAACGTCCGTCTGCTCCACCTTGGGTGGAGGCAACGATGCTGGAGCTCGGTTAGAAAGCCCACCGGGAGCTGATGATGCTTCCCGCCGCTCTCCCCTACGCCCACCGACGCCTGCCCCACGCCTCTAGGACCTTCCCTGGCACGGCGGGCGATGGGTCGGGGGTGTCCACGGCGGGCACGGCCCAGCAGGCCCGGGAGCACTCGCTCTGCCAGGCAGGCCAAGGGGGCATCCGCCGCCGGGCCCGGGGGGGCGACCACCTCAGCCCTCAGGGCGGCGGGACCCACCTACAGCGCTCGCCTTCCGCCGGGCACCGACGCGGCTCCACCGGTTCCCGCCGAGACAAGGGGAGCGGCCGGGAGTAGGAAGGCGCCTTTCCGGGGACGAAGGGGACTGCGGGGCGACCCCCGGGGCCGTCGCCAGAGCGGGACCGCTACAGGGCGGGGGCGCCGCCGCCTGCCTCCCGCCCGGGCCGGTGAAAGAAGGCAGCGAACGGAGCGGCAGAGGTGCGGGGGAGGTGGGGGGGGCGTTCGGCGAGGCCGGGCGCGTCGCCGCCGCTTCCCGCCGGGCCGGCGCGCGCGGCCGGTGGCGGCGGGTGACGTGCAGGGCGCGCGGTGGCAGCACCTCCCCGCGCGCGGCTTAAAAAGAAGAAGAAAAGAGGGAGCGAAACATGAGAGCCCGAGCGAGCCCCAGCCGCCGCCGCCGGCAGCAGCGGAGGGGGCATCGACCGGCCCGGCAGCCGCCGCCGCCGTCCCACCTCGGGGACACCCTTCCT